>PVLC010015420.1:24232-37517 GCA_004027655.1 Graphiurus murinus | reverse complement strand
CAGGTGGGGAAGGAGCAGGGCAGCAATACCCCCTCGGGACGATGTCAGATGGTGACTAATTGGCTTTTCTAGGCCATTGTCGCCAATGCTAGAGAAATATTTCACTTTAAAAATAAATGTAAAGCAAATTCCAAAATTAACTCTCCCTAGGTAACCCTTTTCCAAAGAAAGACCACACCGCAATCTACACGTGGCCCTTCCTGAAGGATTTTAACCCAAGGACACCTTCCTGTCCTGGACAGGGCTGCTTCCCAGGCCCAGCCCCACATGATAGGGTGGTTTCCAATCTTCTCAGTTCTCACAAGGACAGTTTTATCTACTTCTCTGTCCTCCCAGAGCACAGGGGCTGCAATAGAAGGATCCCTGCCTCCTTGCCCTGATCCAAAGGTACCAGAAGTGGACTAGAAGGAGCCCTACTCAGGGTGCCCACCCATCTCTTCATTTATTTATTTAGTGGTACTGGGGATAGAATCTAGGAACATTCTACCTCTGAGCTACACCTCCAGTCCTATTTTACTTATTTATTTTGAAACAGAGTCTCACTAAGTTGCAGAGGACCTTGCTAAGTTGCTGAGGCTGGCCAGCAAACTACGATCCTCCTGCCTCAGCCTCCCAAGTACTGGGATCACAGGCGTGTGCCACCACCCCCAGCTCACCCCATCTCTTTATCACCCGCACATCACCTTCCTTACTTTCTTAGTCTTTGCCACACATGCTGATAACAAGCGTATATGGGCAGGCACCGACCATATGGTTCCTTGCTTCTCTGAGAGCTACAGAGTGGATGAAAAAGTAATAGTGCTGAACTAACATTGCTTCCTACCTGCTGTGAGCCCTGAGCAAATGCATTCATGCATCCAACAGATATTTAGTGAGCATCTACTACAGATACTTCCAGGCCACACTCTAGTGGGAGAGACTTAAAGACTAACACACACAGCCAAGGGTGAGGAGGCCACAGGTGTTTGTGCAACTTCTTCCCACTCAAAAGTGAAATGTCACATACAAAAGAGAGGAGGGAAGATCTGATGCCAACCGATAGGCGTGTGTGTGTGGCTGACAGGCCTTCAGGAATGCTGAGTGAGGTCTGCTGCTCTGCTGAGGTCCATCTGGCTGTCATGGGTAGCAGTCAATTTCTGAAATATTCTTGCAATTATTATGGCACTGCATTAAAGCCATTTATCGAGCCACATTTGGGGTTAATTGCTGGTGATAAGAGCAACATAAATATACCAAACCACAGCCTTGCCTGACAAGATTTTATATACCAACTACCAACCAAGTTTTCTTCCTCTATTACACGCCTGCAATCATTTTTAGTGGCCATCACTCTTTACTGAATCACCACAATAAACCCTTTAGATATAAACAACTTGTCTTTCGATATAGTCATAAATCAGACTCAGTGTCACCCACATGACCCTCTGTCGATGAGGGAAGGCTTGGGGCACTAGTCCTCAATCTCAGTGCGTGTTAGATCCCCAGGAGCATTGCAGAACACTGATGCTGGGCTGGGGGTGGGGCTCAGTGGTGCAGTGTATGCTTAGCATGCGCCAGGCTGACGGGTCAATCCCCAGCACCAAAAAAAAAAAAAAAGAAAAAGAAAAAAAAGAAACAAACACTGATGCCCAGGGAGCCTCAGTTGACACTGGGATAAAGTAAAACTCCTAGAAGTGCCTTCCCTTCCAGTACCCTGAGCTCAGGAGGGTTCTTTAAAGTTAGCCCACCCAGAAAGCCCAAGTCTTAGCCCCAGGCATTCAAGGTGAAAAGTGGAGGCGGGCACACACACTGTAATAGATGGCAAAATATAAGGAAGTCTGTAACTCACGGCGGAAACTGCTACTTCATGGGGATACTTTAAACAGGATGCAGAATCCTTTTGGGACTTTGCATAGGGATCCTTGCTCACATCAGTGGTCCTGACAAAATGTCCAGGAACTTGCCTCCTGTCCAGTTTTCAGGGTCCTTCCCCAGCTTCCAGCTGCAAAGAGGGAAGTGGGGCTGAGGCAGAGGATAGGAAAGGAAATCAGAAGAAAGATGAGAAGAGAGAGGCGAATGGGTGCAACACAGCCTCCCTGACATCACCAGGCAGAGTAGTGGGGCCCTGAGGGGAGGGATAAGGATGGAAGCCAGGGTTTCCCAAGACCAGGACTGAGAGGTGGTGCCAGTTCAAGAGAGAACTCACAAAATCAGAACTCCTTGAGGAACCTGAGAATAGGAATTTTCTGCCTTCTCTTCTCAGTGCTGGGCAAGTAGGGGTCTGAAGACCAATAACATTCCATGAACGTTTGGGTATCAAAATGGACAAGGTCCCTTCCTGCAGAGAATCAACAGTCAAATGGCAGATAAAGTGACAAACCAGGCCTGGGAATATAGCTCACTGAGTAGAGCCTACGCTTAGCATGCATGAGGCTCTGGGTTCTACCCCCAGCACCACAAAAACAAAACAAAAAAGTGACAAGACAATGTATGTGCTACAGAGACAGGAGGATGTTTCTAATCTAGTACCGCAGGGCAGATGTAGCCAAGGCAGGCCTGCTCTGCTCCCTTGGGGTTATTTCTGGCCCCTGAGCCTCTATAGCCTCCTGGCTGAGATGTCAGAACCAGGCACTTCCCAGCTGGCACTCCCTACCAGGAGCCAGTCGGGGGCCGGATGGATCCCATCCATGCAGCATGGTGAAATGCTTACAGGAAAAGAGACTTGGCCAGAATAAGACTGGGGACTAGGGCATGAGTAGTGAACAAACAGCCTTCCCAACTCTAAAAGATGTGGAAATAAAGATCTCGAAATTCCACTTAGCAAAAGGAATTGCTTGTCTCTAGGCTTCTTGAGAAGAACGACAGGGACAGAAGCACATTTGAACCAGAGCTAAAGGATGTGGGGGAACTTCTTAGGTGTTGATGGTTCTGGGAGCTGATCTGTAAAGACATCCTAGAAACACTCTGGTAAGCACTTAACTGCACAGCTATTGGATGCTACTCTGCAGAGCCACCGGGTCTGCTTCCAGGACTGTACACAGAGGAGATCCTGATGTGCACTCAGACGCCCTCCTCTCCCTCCCCTGTCCCACTTACGCCACCAAAAGACCTAAAGCTAAGCAACTGTGGCATCATTTCTGACTCTTCTTCTGGGCCTGAGTTCCTACTCCTCATCCATATAACCACTCAGGAGCTCTTCACAGGTGAACAGCTGATCTCAGGGGACCCCTGAATACTTAAGCACAGCACCATGGCAGGCTCAGGAAATGACATCGCCTTCGATGACCATCTGCACCAGACACTGCAAGGGAAGGGAGGGCATTACAAATAAAACCATGTCTTCCAAAGCCAAGCTGAGACAGCTGCCTGAAAGTAGCTGCACCTTCTGAAGCTACTTCTGAAGCTACAACCCAACACTGGGCCCAACTGTGAAAGGAGCACTGGGTTCGGGGTCAGAGATCTGGATGTGGACAGCAGCTCCTACGCCAACTAGCAGTGTGGCCTCAGTGAGTCGCTAAATCTCTCTGAACCTCTATTTCCCGTCTCTCCAAAACAGCCTCAGTCACACAGGGCTCTAGCTCATGTCCCTCTTGCAGATAAATGCACTCACTTGTGTGTCGGCCCAATGACAGGTCCTGTCGGTCAGGAATCTAGCACTGCTGCATAAAGGAGACAAAAAAGACTGAGGCAAGGTTAAGAGGATGCGGCCAGAATCACATACAACCGAGGTTGTCTCCCAGGCTTCCAGGTGTGCCCCACTTGAACTGAGTCAGAGCTGTCACAAGAAGCAAATGACATCATGCATGGAAAAGTCCTTTGTCATCTATAAAATGCTAATTAAATGTAGAGGTATTTGAGTCACGGGGCTGAGATTTGAGCCACTAAATCCAGGTCTCAACCCCTGGGATGCCCCAGCCTCATCTCTAGAGTTTTATATAAACAGCCTGTGCTTGGTCTCAGCATAGGTATTATTTCAAAGCTCCCCAGGGGATCTTAGTCCTCCCTCTCCCTACCACCTCTGCCACCCATATGACCACACAGAGGTAATGGATCATGCAGCATGACATGGGACCATGGCTTGGACCATGAACCTCAAAAGGACCATGGCTTGGGTCTTCTACTCGTGTGTGGCAAGCCCCTCCCTGGCAAGCACCACGCCTCACTCCTTTGGGGCTATGTCCCTAACCACACCATACACTGGCTCAATAATGGGGCACTGAGCAGAACTAAGCTGAGCTTGGACGTTGCGCGTGGTGGTCTGGGCAAGTTCCATCAGAGCAAGTGGGCTGAGTGTCACACTAGAGGAACGCCCAGGAGGCACCGCCTTAGCAGACGAGGTCCCCGCAGACTCCAGGAGAAGATTGGCTAATTACTGAGTCCTCTGCTGACTGAGTGATGTCACAGCCTGGCCAAGAAGCTAGCAGGCCCTTTAGTCAGCCTGTCATTCCTTTCAGACCTCCATGACAGCAGAAATGCCCCGAATCAAGGGTCCTCATTTCTCATCCTAAGAAAACTATTTTTCTTTTTTTTTTAGGTCACAAGGTCTACTGCCTCCTTATAACAGTAGCTTAGAAATCTGAAGACAGGTCAGAGTGCCAACGAGAAAGGGCACAGAAAGCCACACATTTTTAAAAAGTAACAATTAAAAAAATAATATTTATCAAAAAAATTTTTTTTGTACTGGGGATTGAACCCAGGGGCATTCTACCTCTGAGTTATACCCCTAGCCCTTTTTAATTTTTATTTTGAAACAGAATCTCCCTAAGTTGCTGGGGCTGGCCTCAAACCTGTGATCCCCCTGGCACAGCCTTTCAAGTACTGGGATTACAGGCATGACCACCATATCTGGATAAAAGTTGTTTTTAAATTTCACATCATTCTTCAGTCCAGTGACCAATCTACTGTGACAAACATATGTTAACAAATAGGAGGGCCCACGGCAGGCCCAGCTGCCACAGAGCTCAGCAAGTGGCTTCCTAGTGTTCAAGTTAAACCTGGGTTAGGATCCTGGCTTCTCCACTCTCTGGATTCACCTAAAAAGGGACCCAGAGACAAGGACTAGAGAACAAGTGGTCTATCTGGAAACACAAGAAGTGGAGTGGTGAATTGTGACAGGAGGGGAAAAAGCCCAGAGCAGGAAGATGTGCCGTTCTCAAGCCTGTTACAACAGTAAGCCAAAGAACTCTAGGAAACAATGTAGAATACCAGCCCCCAGACTAGACTCCTCCCACCCCCAGGGACAAGGGAGCTGGGGTACTCTTCCACTAGCACCCAGTAGCACTGGTCTGGAGTACTTCTTTATACTGGGAATTGAACCCAGGGCTTTCCACCTCCAAGCTACACCCCCCAGCCTTTTTCCTTTTATTTTTTGTTTTGAACTAGGGTATTGCTAGGTTGCTGAGCGTCTCTATACTTGCTGAGGCTGTCCTCGAACCTTCACTCCTCCTGTCTTAGCCTCCCAAGTACTGAGATTACAAGCATGCACCACCATACCCTGTGCACAGCACTACTAACCGGCCCTACCAAGCAGGCCCCTAGGCATGAGGCCAGGGAAAGCCCTCAGGTGCTAAGGGCTGGAAGTATGCCAGGTGTGAACCAAGCAGCACCGACTCATCTGTCATAAGGCTTGCTGTGTGACCTTGGGAGAAGTTACTTACCTTCTCTTATCCCAGTTTCTACAGTGGTGTAAAGGGAATAAATGTCTTCTTCATTAGATTGATATTAAGATTAAATGAGGTCTTGCATGTAAGGGATTAGTCCAGTGCCAGATGTGTAGTAAGGGCTCACTATATGCTCATTGTTTAGAATCGATATTCTTTATGAGCTTCCTCTTTTTGGAGAGTAGGGGTGGGAAAGGAAGAAAAGAACATTTGGGGAAAAAGAATGATCTGCAACAGTCTATCACTATTTCCCCATGGGTAGCAACATACTCAGCTCCTGAAGCAGAAGTTCTAGAAAGACACTCAGTGGAGTCCAGACCCTCAAAGGGTCATTATGCAAGAGCCCAACCTGCTCCACTGTCTAATACAGCCCCTGAAAGAAACTGCAGCTAGATAGAGGCGGCATCTCCCTGGTCCCTTCCAGCCCCATCATTTTATTTTGTAAAGAATTTCTGACCCAGATGGAGAATGAGACTTGAAAACAGGCAGCCAGCCAATGTAGCCTGGGCAATCTCCTTCCTGAGGGAGGACAGCTGCCAAGCAAATACCCTCATGGAGGTGTCTGCCTGGTCTACCCCAGAGGCAGGGGCTGGAGTCTGAGTAACCCAGGAGCACTAAAGTGTGTTCTAACAAATGCTAAGGACCCTCTAGTATAGTCCTTGAAAAAAAAATGATCTGGGTTCAAATATGTTTGCTAAAGACTTCATGCAATATCCCCCTTTGACAACTTTCTATGAACATTAACATATTAAAAGATTTAAACTTTAAGAACTATTTTGAATCCAGTACAGCTGCCCTGGGTATGTTTCAGGACCTCCCTCAAGATACCAAAATCGGCAGGTGCACAAATCCCCTATAAAAAATAGTGTAATATTTGTGTATAATATATACATATACTCCTATGTATTAAATCATCTCTAGATTACCTATATTACCTAAAACAATGTAAATGCTAGTAAGTAGTTGTTATACTGTATTGTTTGGGGACTAATAGCAAGAAAACATGTCTAGTACAGACACAATTTTTCCCCTAATATTTTCAATCTGCAGAAGGCTGAATCCACAGATGCAGAACCTACAGATACAGAGGGCTGGGTATATTTTCTAAACTTATCTGACACAGACCATATGTGTATATGTGAAACTTCGATCAATTAACGCCCCTGCTGGGGACACACTTAGTGGGAGACTCTGGGCTAATCGTAGTCCTGGAGAGTTAGGACCCAGTCTGAAGCACCTTTGCAGCCCCCTGGCCCAGCACAATGCCTGATACACAGTAGGCACCAAAGTAATCGATTGTTATCTGAATGAATGGAGAGAAGGCTGAAAGGATGACTTAATGATGCTTTTTCAAATCTGTGAAGTGATATAGTATCAGCAGTGCCAGGCAATGGCTCTCTGTTTCTAAGGCACACATTTTAAATTGCAGCGGGAGGGATTCTGGAAGCCCTGCTCAGCGTTTAGGATTACAACCCACCAAAATAGGCTTCCAAGCCGAGCTGCTTCACTTCCTTCTGTGGAGGTGTTGGTCTAGCACTTCAGCACAGCCTAGAGTCTGCGTGCGGGCGTCCACCCACCCCACCACCCATTCATTCAGCCGTTGTTCATTCAAATCCTCGTGAGCACCTACTGTGTGCTGGTGTCGATGAACATGAGGCACTAGAGCCCTCAGGACCCCTTCCAGAAGCAGAGTGGACCTGTGGTGAGTTCTGTGATAAAGCCCATGGGGCCCCTCAGGGGGAGAAGAGGGACCCTGAAAGTGTGAGGTCCCTGAGCAAGAGGTAGTAGAGGGGGCTATTACAATTTCACGCTAACACATGAAGCTGGCCCAAAGAACAAAGCCTCCACTGTCTCCTGGTTTGTTTGTCTACTCCCCTCTGGTGACTGACTATATCCCATTGTTCCCAGAGTTATCCCTGCCCCCACATCCAAGTCCTTCCCCTCATCACACAGCCCCAATCTCCTCTCCCTTTCATTAAGTTCTCCTTCCCCTCCTTCAAACCATCACCTAATTCCTCCTTATCTCTTGCCCTGCTCCTCCTTCCCAACTTCGTTCTCCATGTTCTATACCATCCGTTTCTGGTGTATTCTCAGTGGTTTTTATATCCATTTACCAGACAAATGAATGAGTAAACCAGGAGTCAAACCTAGGTCCATCACCAGTGGGTCACCAGGGAGCCACAGATAACTTGGCCTCCAATGGGAAGGGGTGGGAGGTTGGGATGATGGGAGAGGGATGAGAAGAGAATGGGCATCTCTCCCATCCTGTTTTGACACCACCACCACCACCATCCAGACCTGCACCCTGGCATCAGTACACACTCCCAGGCCCCACCCGAACGCTGCCCAGTGGCTCTGCACAGATGTAGCGATTTTGCTTCTTTAAAGAGAGGCTGAGTGCAGTGGTTTATATATGGGTTGTATCCCCTAAGGTTCCATTTTGATTAAAGGCTTGGTCCTTGGGGTTGCACTGTTCAGAGGTGGTGGAATCTTTGAGAGGTGAGGTCTAGGGGAAGGCCCTTAGTCATTGGGGACATGAGGTATTTCTGGCAACCTTGCTTTCATAAAAGCGTTGTTAAAGAGCCTGAGTTTAGCCCTGCCCAGCTCTCTCTACTCCTGGTTCAAGGTGTGATTGTTCATTCCTACACAGGATCCGGCCTTTGCTATCCGCCATGATGCAACATAACGCTCACCAGAATAGAGCCCATGTAGGCACCATGCCCTTGAGCCTCTAAAACGATGAGCTAAATAAACCTTTTCTCTTTACAAAGTGAGCTGCCTCCACTATTTTGGTCGAGTGATAAAAAGCTGACTAATACACTGAAAAGATCGTGACGGGAAGATACCACAGAGGACCAGGTTGCAGAACCACAGAATTCTATGATTGGGTATAATGTGAGAGGTCATCTTGGCCAATGATCACAAATTTAAGAGTTGGCCACCAAAAACATCTAGGGCCGGGCGTGTAATCCCAGTATTTGGGAAGCTGCGACCGAAGAATCTGGGTTCTTGGCCAGCCTCAGCTACTTAGTGAGGCCCTCCACAACTTAGTGAGACCGTGTTTCAAAATAAAGAATAAAAAATAGGGCTGGGGGTATAGCTCGGAGGTAGAATGCCCTTGAGTTCAGCCCTCAGTACTGAAAACAAAACAAAAACCAAATCCAGGCTGGGGACGTGTAGCCCAGTGGTAGAACACCGTGCTTAGTAAGCTGAAGGTACTATGCATAATCCCCAGCACCAAAAAAGAAAAAAAAATCCTTCCTGGGCCCACCCCAGACCTAAAGCTTCACTTTTCTAGTGGGGCCCAGTAGTCTGCATTTTCCAAAAACTTCCAAGGCAATTACAATGAGCCAAGGTTAAGAATCAATGATACAATGACCCATCCAAACTTCCTTTCTACCCAGAGGGCAGTTTCCTCAGTATAAGCTTTACAAACAGCTGTCCAGTCTCTACTAGAAAGAGCTGCCTACTTCAAGAGGCATCTGACTGGTTGCTACAACCACAGTGACTAGAAAGGTATCTCCTACCTAGAGGTGAAATCTATCTACTATTTCCACTCACCTGCCTAAAACCTGTCCTTGGAAGCAACTGAAAATAACTTAGCTCCTTCTCTAATATCTTACAACAGGGACCCTAGCAATAATACCTTGCCCTCTCATTAGGTTTTCTAACCTACTAGGTTCTGCTATTCTCCCAGCTAAATACCCTGCACTCTGAAATGTTCTTTTAGAAGTCAAGATTTTTATTCCTCTTGCCTAACTGGTACCTCCCTCTGAATTCTAGAATCAAACACCATATTTCAGACTAAGTCTCAATCTTCCTGTGAACTGGATACACATATAAACTGAACCAAGGTCCTATCAACCTTTTCTACCAGCCACCTCCAAACATGGGCTTACTTTGAGTTTACCATCCATCAATTAGAAACCCCCAGATTTTTCTCAAAATATGTAGAGATATCTTCCCTGGCCTACATTTAGATTTTGCCTTGAGAGGGGGAAAAATGGCCTTTCCAATTATTTCCATGAAGTTTTGTATTTAGGAAAGAAAATGAATGATGATCCTGCTCTCCACCCTATCTGATAAGCATGAATGAGAAAATAATATCATTTATGTAACTGTACCCAAAGGATTTATGGGAACAGGTATGTTGGAGCCCCCAAAGCAAATTCTCTATTCCCAACACAGACTGAGCCCCTAGGAAGTAAACCATCATGAACTGGGTCACTGCAAGATGAATAAAGTCAGCTGATGTACAGAGGAGGCAACCCAGTCAGAGGTTGACACAACTGAGGCAGCCCCCTCCTCAGGTCTCCCTTTCCTCTCCCCACTCCACCTTTGGCTGGGACCAAGGTAGAGTTCCATTCACACCTCCTAGCAGAGGAGATGGCCAGCCAAAGCCTTGACCACAGCCCTGTTCTGCTGCCAGCTACACGCTCTGACACAGGCACTGATGGCCGGGACCTGTCTTTCCACATAGGGGAGCTTCTGTCCAAGCCATTTATTTATTTATTATTTATTTATTTAATTTACTTGCAGTCCTGGGGATTGAACCCAGGGACATCCTACTTTGGAGCTACACCCCCAGCCCTATTTTATTTTTTATTTTGAGACAGGCTCTCACTAACTTGCTGAAGCTGGCCTTGAACCTGTGATCCTCCTGTTTCAACCTCTCAAGTACTGGTATTACAAGCATGCACCACCATGCCCAGGTGTCCAAGCAAGTCTTTTAAAATGATTTTTTTTTTTTTGCGGTGCTGAGGATTGAACCCAGGGGCATTCTACCTCCAAGCTACACCCCCAGACCTATTTTTATTCCTTATTTTGAAACAGGGTCTCACTAAGTTGCAGAGAGCCTCACTAAGTAGCTGAGGCTGGCCGTGAACCTGCGATCCTCCTGTCTCAGCCCCCCAAGTACTGGGATTACAAGTGTGCGCCACCACACCCGACTTACAACAATTTTTAAAACTCTTTTGCAAGGTCGGGCAGGTTTCCATGATGGGGTTTAGCACATCATCTGCGTCTTCTTCACAGACAAACATGAGCACACTGTTCTGTGTTCCACGGCACAAACTTCATGCTCTTGCTTGCTTAGACTGAATTACTAACAGTGAACATTTCTGCACATACAGCAGCTGTGCATTCTGTTCCACTATTCCTAGGGTCCTCCCTACACGGATCAAAGTGCCCCTGGGATCTAGCAGACAAGCCCCTCTCCAGAAGCCCTGCTCCAGCCTTTACCAGGAGCCACTTCTGTTCCCCTCCATCCACTGCCTCCAAACTGCCTGGAGAAGGAGGCAATCTAATGGAAGACAATTAGCAAATAGAACCACCAAATATAATTAGCCTTGAGGTGAGACCAAGAGACCCTCCTCCACTCCAAATCCAAAGCCAACCCTTTTTTCCCTCCCCCAGCCTGCTTCTGCCGCTAGAGTTCACCCATAGCCAGACTTCTCTGGTACAGAAATGTAGGCGACAGGGGAAGTAACTAACTAACTGGTAGCAGATCACGCTACGGCCTTTATGAGAGAAGTGTCCTCCTCCGTACCACCCAGCAGCACATGTGGGTTCAGTGCACCCAGGGCACTTCCCTGAAGTCACAGGTCAAACTAAGAAAGGCAGTTGGCCTAGGAAGCCAGCTACCAGCCAAGAACCAACAGGACAGAGCTGCAAGGATCTCCTTTCAAAGTTAACACAAAGGCTTCCTGGGTCACCCCCATCACCATCACCAGGACCAGTCTGCCAGACAGTCCACAGGCACGAGCACACGCGCACACTCACACGTGCTTATGCCCCTGGGCAGCCACAGCGCTGGATTCCTGGTCCACATCCCTACCCCCACCCTTTCCCTGCCTCCCCGCAGCAGACACACGTGCTCACAGTTGCAGAACATCACCCACACAGAGCCTGTGTCATTCTGATCTCTGGAACAACTGGTGACAGTTGTGAGTTCAAACAGGCACAAAGGACGAAATGCAGGAAATCACTGCACTCCCCCCAAAGGAGTAGGAGGCAGGGAGTAAGGGGCTGAAGGAAGACAGGGTGGGGTGGGTAGGGTGGGGATGTTACACACTGTAAGCTCTTGGAGACCCACTAGGTCAGAATCTTCTCCTCCGAAGCCATGTCAGGCAGGTTCAATGTGACTGTGAAATAATAATATCCCACATATGAATAGGACTCTACTCTCCAAAGAGCTTTCCCACCCATTTTCACCTGCTAGAGTAACACTGTGGGGATGAGGTGACCATCTCCTTAGGCTCAAATGACCACCCCACCCCCAAAGATGTTGTCTCCAAAATAATCTCTGACAGCCTAGCACGGGTAATAGTTGTAGGAGCGTGCTTATTTGTGTGTGAGTGCGAGCAGAGGCTTTATGTAGCAGAGTGGGATACAGTCAAACAAAAATGAGGTTGCCATGGCAACAGGCTCCGGCATCATCGCAGCCTATTAACACAAGTGAGGAATGTGTTTGGCAGATGCTCGAGTGTTATTTATGGTATGGGTGTAACAGAGGGACTTCTAACAGGCAAAGGAGGAAGAAAAAACAACCCTGTGACGTTCCTACTGTACCCCAGTGAGGAGATGGCAACAAGACAAGAGCACAGAAAAGGCTGAGAGGCCACGAACAGGGAGTACAAGAGGGGAAAGAAGAACAAGCAGGGAGGGTGAGGGAGGGAGAGGTGGGTTGAGAGCAACAGGGGGCCGCAGAGGGAGAGCAAAGAAAGGAAGAGAGGAAAGGCACAGGCAGGGAGAGGGACAGGGCAGAGGAGGAGCCTGGGTGACAGATCCTAGGGGCAGGCAAGAGCCAGAGATACAGAGATGGAGAAGGAAGGAACTCTGTCCCACAAAAAATGCCTACCTTGCCTCCTATTTTCTCGTGAGTAAAAACCAACCAGTTAAAGAAATCAAATGCTTTTCCTAGCTGGAGCCAAAGATGGAGACCAAATAGAGGGGCAGGAAAGAATAATAAAATGCTCAGGTCAGATAATAATGTTGAGGCCCTGAGTTGTAGGAAGGAGGGGGCCAGACCTGCAAAAGGAAAAGTGAAGAAACTTCCATATAATTTACTGAGGGCCTACTGTGTGCCCAAGTCACTCTGGAGGAGAATTCTCAAAGCCTAACACTAGAAACCCCTCACTACTACTCTATTGCCTGGACATGTATCCTCATCAAAAACAAACAAACAAACAAAAAAAGGCATCTAATCCAAGCCACCTGCCACTCTAGGGTAACCTGAGGCAGAGGTTAACACTAGACTAATATTCCCACTAATATTCCCCCACCACCCAGCACACTATGCTAGAAAGACAAATTTTATCTCTGGCATAATCAGAAAGGTAAATCAAGTACAAACAAAAAAGGATACAGTTTTCTCTTAAGCCAAATAGAAAGAATGTTTGCATTCCCTTGTCCCGAACCATTTATAACAAGCTCTGCTGTACTCAAAGCAGATTATGAAAAGTTAAGTGTAAATCCACCCAAAATCCTACAAGGAAAATTGTAAAGACCACAATGGGCAGAGAAGCAGGGCGTGGGAGCTGGTGGGGGTGGAGATGGGAGGAAGAGGGACTTCTGCCCAAGAAACCAGAGGGCAAGTCAGACAGAGCCTGTTGCAATGGCACTTTTTTTTTTTTTTTTTTTTTTTT
>PVLC010015420.1:0-24132 GCA_004027655.1 Graphiurus murinus | reverse complement strand
ATGGGTGACATGCCCTTCCCCCCATAGAAAGCTGTCCTCATGCAAGGCAAGAAAAGAGCTACAACACCCACCTGAGAGAGAGTCCTCAAGAAAAGAGTCGGTGCTTTATACGCACTAACAATAGTAGTAACTTTCTCAAACCCCCATCTCTCAAGACTTCCCTCTCAAGTTCAAAGCTGATCTCTACAAGTTTGTTTTTTTTTTTTTCCCCTTCCCTTCTGATCCCAGATCAGAAAAACTTTAGCATCAACAACTCCACCTACTCCACTCATTGAACCCCAACCAAATTGGCAAGTGGTTATTAAACTGCTACCAAGAATTCTGCTCTGTGCTAGTCAAAGGAGAGAGTAGAAGACACACTTATACCTCAGGATTCCTGCATCCAACGGGGCTCCACTGGCCAGAGAGCAAAACCAATGGACACTGGAGAAGAAGTGCTCCAGTCAGTGGCTCTGACTCTTCTGCTAACTTTGCAGAAGAGAAAGAGCCCCGTGTCACTAAACAGGAGAGGACTCCTTGCAAGATGCCTGGTGCAGAGGATGTTGGGAGTAGAAGGGGCATAGTCAACACTCTAATTCTCTGGAAAAGGAACCCAGAGCCCAGAGAGCTAGTAAGTCCTTTCCCTCCCAGTCCCAGAGCACCAGTCATAGCTGCGGGTTCAGCTAAAGCCCAGCACTCTGATGCCCATACCAGTGTCATTGTCTATGGAAGAGTATGTGCCCAGGAAGTTAGGGGATACAGGAGAGCACCCCAACAAAGATGCAGCACCCAACAGGAGCAAAGTCCAGGGAAAGTAGGAGAAATAGGAGAGGGAAGAAGGCAATGACACTGGAACATTCTCCTACAAGTCCTGGGTTCCATCCTAGCGCGAGCGTGCACACATGCTCGCGCGCACACACACACACACAAGTCCTATGAGACCAGGCAGACACCAAGGGAGGGCTAGGGGTCTGTGGTCAAGACACCCCTCCTCCCAGCAAGGCACCACCTGACTCTCCAGTGGAGCAGCAAGTAAACAAGCCGGCTCAGCAGGGGTCACCCAAGATATGGATGGCAAGCATGCCCCTCTCTGAGCAGCCTGGAGTCACCAGTAAACCAGGCAGAAGTTTGATTTTCTCCTTAGCCCACAGTTGTAGGTTTGTCCAACAAGTCCCAACAAGGATAAAGAGCCCCCACCCCAAGCAATGACCAGGAACACCCACTCTAAGGGGTCAGAATGATCAACACCAGCTTCTGCTCAGGCCAGGAGGGGGCCATACACATCTCAAAAACTCCTTCACACTTTCGCTAACTGCAGCTTTTTGGCTTGGAGCACTTTGGTAAAGAAAACAAACATCATACTTCCTTCAAGTTAACAGAGATCTCCAGCTCCCAAACCCCCAGCCTCAGACTGGTGGAAGGACAATCCTATCTTCTGCTTAAGACTGAGCAAGTGGTGTCCTGGGTCCCTGACCCCCAACCCTCTAGCCAGGTCTGGGTTAACAAACACACAGTGGTGCTGAAGACCATATGGCTGCTACAGAATTCAACCACTTTAGTTAGGGGTCTTTTGTATACAGGGACAGAAATTCTGGGAAAGATGGGGACTTCTCCATGTAGTTTTTTTTCAATTCTCCTTCCTCACTTGAATCCCTGTAATGATGACTACAATTTGGAGTATGCCATCTACCAGACTAGGAACCTTACAAAGAATACAAGAACACTCTTGTAAATGAAGACGCTGGGGCTCAAGAAAGGCATGTCTCCCTGGTTCTTTTCACCACTTTAAAGAGTGCAGTGGGAACTCTTTCTTTGGAATCAGGCCAAGGCCTGCCCATCCCACAATCAGTTCCCGTGGCTGTGTGGGCCCCTACCTGTTTGAGCAGGAACTGGTCCTGGGCGTTGGTCCTCAGGGCGATGGCCAGGTGGAGGGCAGACAGGAGCACCCCGCTGAGCACCGCGGCCCGCATGCGCACAGGGAGCAGTGTGTAGATGGTATAGATGAAGAACACCGTCCACCAGATGCCCTCCGAGGCGCTGCGCGGTTGCGGCAGAAGCAGGCCCACCACCTGGACGGCCAGCACCACTGCGATGAGCGCGTAGCAGGCCAGACCCATGTGGTCCTGATGGAAGGCTGCACGGTTGCAGAGCACGGCCATGACGAGGATCACGCCCACAGCGACCGCCAGCACGACCAGGTAGGGCAGCTGGAGCGGGGGCCTGGCCGCGTGGAAGGCCAGCATGACGAGGCACACGAGCACCAGCACGGCCATGAGCATGGTCAGACTACTCTGGTTCAGGCGGAAGAAGTAGCGCTGGTACAGTCGCTCCAGCTTGTCCGACGGGAACTTCTTGGAGCGGAATATCTGCAGCAACGCCAGGCAGCAGGCGCCCAGCGACAGTACCGCACCTGGCCCCGAGCCGGAGTCTGCCGAGCTGCCGCCATCGCCATCCCCGGACCCCTCGCCGCCCTCGACGGCGCCGGCCTCCAGCTCGTCCGCCGCGCGGCCCTTGCCCCGCCGCTCCTCCAGGCCGAGCTCCACCGAGCGGGGGCGCACCTCCGTCCCGCCCGCCGCGGCCTCGGCCGCTGCGGAGCCGCCGCCACCCGCAGGGGGCGCCCGGGTGCTGCCCCCGCCGGCCGCGCCCCGCCGCTGTCGCCGGCTGCCGCGACCGCAGTCGTCGCCGCCGCGCTCCTGCCAGGCGGACTTGGAACGGAAGCTGAAGCCGAAGCCCCCAGACAGGGGGTCGTCACCGCTCAACGGAGGATCGTCGTCGTCGTCGCTACGCCAGCGACCGGCCAGGCGCTGCTGTTGCTGCTGCTGCGGAGTCACCGCCCCCCCGGGTTTCTTGGTGGAGCCGCGGGCCGAACCCCCGGGGGCGTGGGGGTAGCCATTGGCGCGGGAATCGGACTCCCCCCACGCCGAGCGGTGCTCTGGGCCTCCCCGGGTCGCGGGCGCTCCTGCTGTCTGCGCCGCGTAGCCCGGGGGGCTCACGCTTTTGGAGCCGGACATCCCCCCCTCGGCCTCTTCGTCTTCTGCCTCCTCCCCCGGGGGCCGGGCCGGGGGTCTCCAAGGGGAGGGCGGACGGCCGAGCAGGGGGACCAGGCTGGGGTCACACGTCGGGGGCGGCCCGGGGCCCTGCGCAGCAGCGGGGCATCTTGGCACCCCCGTCCTGAGCGCTGGAGGAGAGCAGCGGAGGGCAAGCGGGAAGGCAGGCGCAGCGCCGAGGTGAGAAGTAGCTGAGAATCCGCGTCAAGAGTCCCAGGTCCGAGACGGAGTTGGCCCGAGCTGGGGCAGCGAGGACTGCTCCGGCCGCTGTGCCGCGCGCAGGAGACGTCCGGGCTCCTGGCTCGCGTGGAGCTCGACGAGGGCCGGAGTTGCGGACGAGGCGGGACAGAGAGGTGTCCTTGCGGGCGGCGCCTCCCCGGAGCTGGCAATGCCCAGGCGCGGCGCTCGCAGATAATGCCTAAGCAAAGCTGAGCGGCTCTCGGGGCGAAGTGGCGGCGAAGGCGGCTCGGTAGGGGTCCCGGCGCGGAGACGCTGCGGGTGCCCTTTCCTCGCGGCAGACTGGGAGCGACTGGGAGGTGCGGGCGCCAGCCAGCATTATTTTCTTACGAGGGGTGGGGAGGTGGGATGGGGGGTGGAGAGCACGGGGGAGGGGGCGGCGGGCGGAGCAACAGCTCCCAAGCCCTGGAGGGGAGGGTCCTGGAGCCCGGGGGGGCTGTCGCCCGCATCCCCCACCTCCCGCAGCGAGAGTGGGAGCGTGGCCCCCACCAAAGCCTCGCCGAGCCCTCGGCGTGTCCGCGCAGGGGGCGGGGGCGAGGACCGGCTCCCGAGGTGCGGCCCTTCCCCTCTCGCCTCCCCCTTTCCCCCAAACCCAGCGGGGCAGGCCCGCACCCGCCGGTCCCGAGAGCTGTGGCGCTGGCTCCGCGAACCCCAGGCTCCTCGCCTCCGGCTGCGGGCCCACGGCGGCCGGGCGCAGAACGGCTAGGCGGAGGGCGGAATCCGGCGCAGCGCCGCCGCCGTTCTGCCCCAACGCAGGCGGGCTTCTCCCGGGCAGCGCAGCATCCAGAGATGGAGGGCCGGGGCTCAGAAGCAGCCCGCCGAGAGGCGCCCGCCGAAGAGCCGCGGCGCCCCGGGGCGGGAGCCCGGCTCCGGGCGCGCCATGCACGCCTCGGGCCCTGCGCCGCTCCGGCCGCTCGCGCCGCTCCTCCCTTCTCGCCCGCTCGCCGCCGCCGCCGCCGCCGCCGGAGCGCCCTCCGCATCCCCTCCTCCCGTCGCCTCCCCGCCCCCCGCGCCGCTCGGGCCTCGGCTCACAGTGGCACGCCGCTGCCTCCGCCCTTGGCCCGGCCCTGGCCCCGGCCCCAACCTCGGTGCCCCGCGGGCATCCTCTGGCCCGGCCCGGGGACCGCGGGGACCCAGCTCCCCTTCCTCACCTAAAATTCTCGCTGCGCCCCTCCCTCCCTGGAGCCTGGAGCCGAATCCAGCCCCGAGGTCCCTTCGCCGGACCTAGGTGGCGTGCGGTGCTTCCCCGCCCCCGGCTTGGGTCCCTGCGCCCCCAATCCTAGTTCCCCTCTTTTGTATCCCCCTTTATTCCCCCTCCCCCCATTCAACCCAACTTCAGCCCCGGCGCTGCGCCCCCCTTCCCTGGCCCAGCTCGATTGGCCGCTTCCTGAGCTGTCAGACTCGAGTCCGGCGCTCTTATTGGGCGATTCTCTGGCCCGGCGACCGTGCCAAAAGAGGGCGCGCCGGGTGGGGGGCGCCCGGGCAGCTACTGCTGCAGGGAGCCGGAGACAGAGTCCCTGGAGAGGCCCAAGGGGCCCCAGAGCCAGATCCGGAAATGGATGGGGAGATGCAGAGACTCAGGATCTATGAAGCGCAGAAACACAACCACAGAAAAGATGGAGATGCAGTGGGTGAGGCCGATGCAGCCAGGGCGGGGCGGACTTGAACGCTTTGGTGGGCAGTTACCGGAGGGGAAGCCCCGCTACAGCCCTGGGAACACCTGGCGTTTATAAACGTTTATAAACACCCTGCTTTTAAAAATCTCATCTGATTCCCTCCCAATAACCCTGAGCTGTGACAGTGTACAGGGTCTCTATGGTTTTTCCCACTTTACAGATACGGAAACCGAGGCCCCAAAAGCTTAACCAACTTGCCATAGGTCACACAGGTCTCCTAACTTGCAACCCTTAGATATTTCCTAAGTGCCAGGCGGCCTCCTGGATCCACACGCTGTCCGCTGGAAGGGTGTGCACCAGAGCTGCACCCTCAGCCTCCGCCCCCACGCTGCCAGGCACTGCCAAGGAAGAAAGAAGAAGGAAGAATGATTGGCTACTCCTGCCCAGGGCTACGGACAAAGGCAGGAGTGAAGAGAAGGACTTTGCAAGAAAGGGGACCTGGGCCTGTGAAATGATGTGTCTGTCCAACTCCTTTTGCCCCAAGGGTAAAGCTGTCCTGCTAGGGTTCTGATCTCCTCTTGGGAGAGGTGGGGAACCATACCTCTACCCAGGGGAGAGGGAAACAGCCTTCCCTTTACCTTCTTTGTCCTCCATCCCTCTCTCCCTAGCTTCTGACGAGGATCCTAGAGGTGTGAAGGAGCTGCCTTCTCTCTGTCAGTCATCTATTTGCAGACTGGAAGATAAACCTTGCCAGAGCTAGAGAATGGGAGGAGAAAAATTCCAAGAGATCTGAGTAAACTAACCCTTGAGTAATCATCCAACTTTTGAGTAATCCATGATTAGCTAAGTCATAAAAAAGCAACATGAATTTAGTCAAGAAAAATTTGAGAGCACCCCCTCCAATGTGCAAAGCACTATGCTGGGTGCTAGGGGGGGGGGGAGGGGGAGGGAGAGAGAGAGAGAGAAGGAACAAACTGAGGACCAGGGGCTTTATAGTCAGGGAGGAAGCAGAGCTGCCCATTACTTCCAGGTCCAGCCAAGTTCAAGTGTTCAGCAGCACTCCAACAGAGTTCCTCTGCCTGTTCAGAGAGAGGTGGCATCGCTTTCCACTGTGAGGGTGGAAAAGACTCCAGAAGTGGAATCTGAGTCTAGTAGGGAAGGATGAGGAAGAAGAAAAGGAAGATGGACTATATTACTTATTAAACTACTATATGTAAATATTTTATCATTGGCGTCAAAAGAGCATCACAGCAAATTTAGTTTATTGGAGATCTTAATTGGCTTTTATTTGCAGCTCAAGAATCAGGCAACACCTCATTCTATAAGATAGATTGAGTGTTCCCATGAGCTAAGTAGAGAAGGTTGGCTTTATAGAAGCAGAAACAGAGCAAAGAGCGAATAGGTCATTCCAAAGTTACTTTCCTTGTAAAGGTTAAATCAGAGGGGACTTTCTTATCATGCCAGCTAAAACTGACCTGTTTGGCTGGCATATTATCTCTCTCTCTCTCATTATTGGAAGGTCAAGCAACTTCATTTTGGCTTAGTAGCCTGACACTTCAGCATGAGTAACTCCATTTTGGTTAGGCTTGTTGCAGGATCTCAGTCCAAACCAATGGTCTATAAATGTTATTTAACACCAGATAACCATTTTGGGAAAAGTGTTATTTTCTCGAGTTTAAGAGATGAGAAAACTAGCTGGCACATGCTTTTAATCTCAGTGCTTGGAAGACTGAGACAGTACAATCACAGGTTCGAGACTAGCCTCAACTACTTGGTAAGGCTCTCCGCAACTTACTGAGGCCCTTTTTCAAAATAAAGAATAAAAAATAGGGCTAGCGGTGTAGCTCAGAGGTAGAATGCCCCTGGTTCAATCCCCAGTACCATAAATAAGTAAATAAATAAATAAATAAATAAATAAATAAGATGAGAAAACTGAGACTTAGCAAATGAAAAAGTTTGTTCAAGGTCCAGCATTTGCTGAAGTATGCAACTTGTTCTCTACCATGCAGCCGTGTTACAAATATGATATAGGAGAGACACTCAGGTCAACTGCATGCACAGAAGTCAAATAGTCAGAGGTAACTGGAATTATTGATCAGGAGTCTGTCCTTGATTTGCTTCTCATTACCTAAGCTATCTCCTGGTCATTCCTTTCAATTTTTTTCAATATTTTAAAAAACATCATCTGAGCTGGGTGTGGTGGCTCAGGCTTGTAATCCCAGTATTTGGGAGGCTGAGACTGGAGGATCTGGGTTTGCAGTCAGCCTCAGCTGCTTAGTGAGGCCCTCCGCAACTTAGTGAGACCCTATTTCAAAATAAAGAATAAAAAATAGCTCAGAGGATAAACTCAACTGGGCAAATGTGCACATGCCTGTAATCCCAGCTATATGAGAGGCTGAGGCAGGAGAATTGCAAGTTTGAGGCCAGCCTCAGCAATTTAGCAAAACCTTGTCTCAAAATAAAAATGATTAGGGATATTGCTTAGTAGTAGAGTACCCCTGGGTTCAATCCCCATCGCTACAAAACATAAAAACTAGAAAAGGAGAAGCTCATTTTTCCTCCTAAGATATTTCTGAAATCTGGATCTTCAGTACTGTCCACTCTTCCCAGTTCCAAGCTTTCTCCTGCCTGTAGAAGCTCCTTGGGACATACCCACATCTAGATTTCACTTATTTAAAAATAAAGTCATCTCCTAAGAAGCTTGCTCCCTGCTCCATTTTCCCATTCCAGTACTCCCTGAGAGTCATGTAGTTTCCCAAACTCCCTGAGAATGGTGGTCTCTCCTCTGTCCTTTTCACATCTGTTCTTGGGGGGTGGGGTGTCTTGGGGAAGGAAGAAAGAAAGAATGAACCCAGGGACATTCTACCACTGAACTATACTGCCCGGGCCTTTTTTTTTTTTTTTTTAATTTTGAAACAGTGTCTCACTAAGTTGTGAAAGCTAGACTCAAACCTGTGATCCTTCTGTCTCAGCCTCCCAAGTACTGGGATTAGAGGTGAGCATCACCACACCAAGCTATATCTATTATACTTCTACATTTTCTTACCTTTGTCCAGATGGGCCCCCTTGCCTGGACAGTTGCCAACTCTTCCTCCTTACCCTCAAACCTGCCCTTCACTTTGTCCTCATCTGATTACCACCCCCTCCAACTGAGATGTGTCCACAAAATAGCCTGTTCCTTCACCAGAACCCCCAGCACTACAAGAGGAAGAGGAAGAGGAGGAGAAGGGAAGGAAGAAAGGGGGGGGCAGTATGTGGGAAGCTGAGACAGGAGGATTGTAGGTTCAAAGCCAGTGTACAGTAAAGCAAGACCCTGCTTCAAAATAAAAAATAAAATAGGACTGGGGGTGTAGCTCAGAGGTAGAATGCCCCTGCATTTACTTGATTCCCAGTTACACAGACAGACAGACAGACAGACACACACACGCCAAAAAAAAAAAAAAAAAAAAGGAGGAGGAAGAAGAAGAGAAGGAAAAAAGAGAAAAGCCGGCAGGAGGCGAACCCCTTCCTACCTGCCACCTTCAGTGCCTGCCACTTCCTCATGTCACCGGCCACCCTGAACTGCTTTTTATGCCTCTTTCCTCCACAAATGAAACTAGCAGCACCTGGGTGCAGCCCCCTCTAATGCCTCTCCATTCCCCGGGCTGGTAGGTACTCCCTCCTCCTCTGCTCCCCGCACACCTCACTTACATCTTTCTCATAGCACCTGTCACATCGTATTATCTTGACGTGCCTACAGAACAGTTTCCACAGCCCGCTGAACTCCTTGAGGGCAGAATTGGTATCTTACTCATTCTGTGCCCAGTGCTTAGCTTGGGACTAGTGAGTGAGCAGGATGCAGTCTCAGGTATGTGTGAACAAGAGGGTCTTGGGATGATGGGCAGAGATGGACAGGTAGGTTAGATTCTTTAAGATAGTATAGAGGAGCTTGGGGTTAAAGACCTCGAGGAACCCCTGAATGTGAGGACAAGTGTCCTGGTCCATTCTGTCTGGGGAGGCAAACTCTAGCAAGGATGCAGCCATATTGAAAAAGCACGATCTAAGAGCCTAAGAGAACAGTCAGGAAGTCATTAAAGAGCAGAAGTGGGTTGGAAGAGGCACGGTGATGGGAACGATGTCATTGGTTGGAGATTCTGGAGGGCTGAGAAGGAAAGTCCTATGTAAAGGATCCCCATGAAAAGGAAAAGTCCTCCAGATCAGAAGTAAACCAAGAAATGCTGTGGTCACAGGGTGGAAAGGCAGAGAGGTTTAGCTGCTGCTGCTGCTGTTGTTTTGGTATTGGGGATTGAACCCAGGGGCATTCTACCTCCAAGCTACACCTCCACCCTTTTTTAGTTTATTATTTTGAAGCAGGTTCTTGCTAAATTGCTGAGGGTCTCTACCCAGTGTCTCCCCTGCTATGGTTTCATTTGCCTTAGGAACTGTTCCAAAGTGCCACGAGCTCGCTCTCTTCTTCCTTTCCCCAACTCATCTCTACTCTTTTTATTTTGGTGGCACTGGGAATTGAACCCAGGGACATTCTACCTCTGAGCTACACCCTCACCCCTTTATATTTTTTATTTTGAAACAGGGTATCCTAAGTTGCCAAGGGTCTTCAAGGGTCTTGCTAAATTGCTGAGGCTGGCTTTGAACCTGAAATCCTCCTGTCTCAGCTTCTCAAGTACTGGGATTACAGGTATGCACCACCATGCCTGACTTTATCCTTACTCTTAAATACTTTTTTTTCCCTGGTACTAAGGATTGAACCCAGGGGCATTCTGCTTCTGAGCTACACTCAGCCCTATTTTTTATTCTTTATTTTGAAACAGGGTCTCACTAAGTTGTGGGGGTGGGAGGGGCTCACTAAGTGGCTGAGGCTGGCCTCGAACCTGTGATCCTCCTGTCTCAGCCTCCCAAGCACTGGGATTACAAGCTTGCGCCACCATGCCTGGCTCTTAAATACTCTTGAACCCTGACTCTTAGTGTTCCCAGGTTTGGCTGGTCATTACTGGGGAGCCATGATGATTAAATGGGTCTCATTAATTTTCTGCACACTGGCCTCGAACCTGTGACTGATTTCTAAAATAGAAGTATTGTCCTAAAAAGCAACCTAGAGGAGTGAAAAATGAAGCCCTGAAGGATAATTGAGGCACAAGAGGGAAGATGGCCAGAGGGACTATGTCCATGGGTCTCCCAGAAACCCCAGGTGCAGGGGCAAAATGAGCTTTCCACCCCTGAGGGCTTCATAATTTGAGTCTACAAAACAGACTGGAACTATATTAACAAGAGAAAAGGCATACAAATTTATCAACACACAAATGCCCAGGATGACTATACAAAGTGTGAAACTCATAGAAGGGCCAGATGGTTGAAGCTTAAATCCCCACATTATATGGGAGAGGGAACTAGAAGCTATAGGCAATTTTCAAAGAAGAAGAAATGCTATTTAGGGGAGATGAATGGACCCAAAGAACAGACTGTCTTTGGGGACAAAGAGTGGCATCAAGTCTAGTTATTCTTCCTGTGAGTTAATCTGCTGGAGGATCCAATCTTTAGGTAGATACTGAAACTTCAGAGAAAGCCCTTCCTGCACATCAGAAGAAAAAGAGGGCCAGAGTGGGGAAAGGTCAGGGAGACCTTGGCTCTCCTTTAGCTCAAAGCATTCATCATTCCGAAGCCTCCAACTCTGGGGTATCGCTTCCTGAGCAACAAGGGTAGGAAGAGTCTTAAAGAGCATCTTGCTTGGTGTGGTGGTTCATCCCAGCATTGGTAGGCTGAGATAGGAGGATTACAGGTTCCAGGCCAGTCTCAGCAATAGTGAGACCCTGTTCCCAAATAAAAAAATTAAAGGGTTGGGGATGTAGCTTGGAGGTAGAATTCCCCTGGGTTCCATCCCCAGTACCACCAAAAAAAAAATTTTTTTTATCTCATTCCTACTATTAGGTAAAATGACATTTGCATTTCTAGAACAATCCTCACACTTTAGAGTAAAATGACTTCCTTTTCCCACAAGAGAACTCACTACCAAGAATAGCCAAGAAGTTGGAGCACTGAGTGTCTTGAGGGTTGGCTGTCCCAAGGGGGCCTGGGAGCCACCCTTCACACCAACTGGCCCCGCCATGAGCTTTGAAGAGGAACTGAGGACCTCAGCCCTCCTTGAAGCCGAGGATGATACATTTATAATTAGCCATCTAGAGAACCAGGTCCTAGGTTTTTCCAAACCCTGTCCTCACCTCTCAGCCTCTGGGCCTGGTAGGAGGGAGGGCGGACAGGAAACATTGAAAGAGCTCACATTGGAACTGAGGTGGAAACAGCTGATAATAGCTTCATCAGACACTCTCCCAGGTGTTGACATTTGCATTTTAATGGAGGTGGTTAATGCCTCCAGCTAAAAGAGTGACTAATGTGTTCTTTCAATTGCTCCTGGAGGTAGGTGGGAGACCTTTTGCATCCTGGGACTATTTATTTATTTATTTATTTATTTATTTATTTATTGTGGTGCTGGGGATTGAACTCAGGAGCATTCTACCTTTGAGCTACATTCCCAGCCTTAGTGTTTTTGTTGTTGTTAGTTTTTTTGGACAGGTTCTCACTAAGTTGCAGAGGGCCTCTCTAAGTTGCTGAAGCTGACCTCAAACCTGTGATCCTCCTGTCTCAGCCTCCCAAGTACTAGAATTACAGGCCTGTGCCACCACACCTAGCTATCCTTTTAATGTCCCTTTAGTCACCTCTCAAGGACTGCACCTGATCAGCCTCTGGACTGTAATGCCTATTTTACACAGTTTATCTTGCTCCCCCCCTCTTTTTTTTTTTTTTTTTTAGAAGGATGATTTTTGTTCCCCTTCTTGATTTTGTTTTCTTTCTTGTGCTTTCTCCTGGATCCTGTTTTCCTAAAATTCTGGGAACATCTCCCATGAGTCCTTTACTCTTTCAACACACATAAACTGATTGTCCATTTGAAGCAGAAAACCATGCTAGGCATAGCTGAGTAGTGAGAGCCCAGAGTAGGCCAGCAAGATGCCACGCCAAGAAGCCAGAGGTGAGGGATTCACATTCCTGCCAGGTGTGTGGTGGTACACTCCTGTAACTCCAGCTACTTGGGAGGCTTTGACAGGAAGATCACAGGTTCAAGGCTAGCCTGGACAACTTAGCAAAAGCCCATCTCAAAATAAAATTTAAAAAAGGGATGGAGATGTAGTTCAGAGGCAGAATGTCCCTGGATCCCCAGTACCAATAATAATAATAATTTGCCAATCCAAATAGTATCTACACGTGTTAGAAAATTGGTAAGGAGGGTGTTTATTGTACCTACAGGTCAGCATAGTGACCCTTTTTCAAGGTCTCCTTGGTCCCCAGGGGCCCTCAACCCACAGGTGAACCCAAACTCCTCCAAAAGGTGTTTGCTTCTGCATCTTGGTCAGGCAAATGCTAATGAGTCAGGACCCATTAGCAGAAAATGTGATACCTCCTCCACCCTAGTCAATTTCTGCCACCCAGTCAAAATGGCACCCATTTTCCTCCCCAACCAAATGGGCTTTACTGACAGCAGACCCAGCAAAGAAGCCAGCCAGAGCCATGCGGGTTGGCAGAAACTCATCTCTAGCAAATGTAATTAAAGGCAGCAGCAAGTAAGTGCCTATTAATTTTTCATTAGAAAAGTCAAAGGCAACCTTCTTGGAAGGCAGCACCATTGAACTCCAGGTTCGGGAGTGAAGCCGGGTTTCCCCCCACGGTGCACACACCCCCTTCCACAAGTGCACACACACAGAGGGCCCATGACCGCTCTGAGCATGGGAGAGAGTCAGAGACAGGGGCCCTACCCTCTGCAGATTTCATTTGGTCCCCTTCCGATCTGTCCCTGTCCCCCTTGTCTCTATGTAACCTGATGGTTGTCTACACATTTAATTGTCTACTGTTTGGATTTCATATCATATATGACTGCCTCCCCAGGCCAAATTGTGCCCACATATTATTTTTATGGTTTGAACCCTATCTTATTTTTTGTGGTACTGGGTATTGAAACCAGGGGCATTCTACTTCTGGGCTGCACCTCTGAGCCTTTTTTATTTTTCTATTTTGAAACAGAGTCTCGCTAGGTTGCTGAGAGTCTCATGAAATTGCAAACCTGTGATCTTCTTGTCTCAGCCTCCTACGTCCTGGGATTACAAGCATGTGCCACCATGGCCAGTTTGAACCCTATTTTAAATGCCTTTGAGAAGATTAATACTCAGAGCTTTCTATGGTGAATCTACAGCGCCTACTCCCTCATATGTACAAGGTAAGAAGTGGAAAGTGGAAACAGAGGGCAAGCTGGCCCTAACAGTCGTCTCCCCATCTGGAGTCAGGGCCCACCCACTGCTACGGCACATCAGTCCGTCCATCTCTCTCCCTTCCTCCTTGGCCCTCCCAATGAAAGCTTCCCCCCTGATGACAAGATAGTCTCTCTACTCCCACACTGAGGAGGCTTACAGGGAAGAGCACTGAGCTTGGAGTCAAGCTCTACCACTTTCTAGCTGTGTGACCTCTAACAAATCACTACACCTTTGAGAACTGCAGATCCAGCAAGGATGGATATATTGCTCTCCTGCCTCCTGTGATGATTTTTTATGAGGAACAGGACAATGATGGGAAAATCTTTTTTGGGGGGTGTGTAGGGGGGGAACCTGTGATCCTCCTGTCTCAGCCTCTCAAGTAGTGGGATTATAGGCATATACCACCACACCCAGCTGTGAAAGTCCTTTACAAATTATTCACCCTTATGTAAAATGGGAGGGATTTTTCTTGGGGGGGGGTGCTGGGAATTGAACCTAGGAGCATTCTACCTCCAAGCTATCCCCCCAGCCGTTTTTATTTTTATTTTTTTAACTTTGAAACAGGGTTTTGCTATATTGCTGGCCTCAAACCTGTGATCCTCCTGTCTCAGCCTCCCAAATACTGGGACTGCAGGTGTGTATCACTGTGCCAGGCAGGAGGCATTCTTAATAATAGTGAATGAATAAACGCATTCTTCATAGATCCAAATATTCATTTCCGAGGCTGGCATGGAATGAGGTACATCTCTGAATCTCTAGCGCTTGCATACATTTATAGAGGACTGTGATAAATATTTTCATGTCTGTGCCACTGTGTATCAGTTCCTCTAGTAGTCTGGAGATCTGCTCTTTGATCTCTGCTGCATTCAAAGCAGGGCCCACAGGGCCATGCAGATGAGCTCTCTGGTTCTCAAAGAGTCCCCTCTTTCAGGATTCTCACAGCCTGCAGCCTGCCTGCCCTGCAGACTGGGGAGCTGAAGCTTCGTCCTTCTGCTGGCGTGGGAGGTGATTAGAGAGGTCTGGAGGGGGCTTGAGCCGTGCTAAGTGTTGTTTCTCCTCTTAGTGGCCACTCTGTGTGGCCTTGGAGTGGTCCTGCCCAGGCTGTGTCACTGACTCTGAATCTGTGATTGGGGATGGCATGCCAAGCTGTGTTCGAGATCGTGCTGGGGCTGGCTGACCTTCCCCAAACCTGGATAATCTCTCTCCCTGGCAACAGGCTGGGGCACCAAAGGCCTGTGACAGATTGTGAAATCCTGGGACTAGGCTTTCTAGAATTACTTAAAAAGAGAAAATAGTAACAACACCTTGCCTTTGTGCAGTGCTGTTAGAAAAGAAAGAGGGAAGAGAAGAAGAGAGGGAGGGAGAAAAAGACAAGCATCTTTAAAGGATGTTCAAAGAACAGGCATCTCTAGAATTGTGTGGTGGAGAGTAAACCAGGTGGGTAGCAAACATCTTGCCTTATTCTTGTCTATTAATGACCTGGAGAGTGTTAGGAGAAGTAACTTCTTTGTTCACAGATGAGGATGCAAAGAAAGAGAGAAGTGGAGTGACTTAATTGAGCTCACTTAGCATCAGGGGCAGACTTTGATCTAATCTTCTTGACTGTTTTTTTTGTCTGTCTGTTTGTTTGTCTGCCCAAAGCAGGCAGAGAGGGTGAACTTGAATGACCTAGCAGTTTGCTTCATGTACCTGAGATCCTGGCACATAGCCAGTTCCTCTGCATCAGATTGTATGCTTAGTCCTCGACACACAGGTATACATCCCTGCCTCTAGGTCTGATAGAAAGAAGGAACATGAGAAAAATAGGTACCCCCTTGCAAGGTTCTTTGCACTAAGCATCCCTGGGCAAGACAGGAGCAAACTCAGCCGATAGGGGTGGGCGGGCCTGCTTCTGCTGCCTAGAGAGGCTCCGTAGGGTTTGGACATTCAAAGACAGAATCAGCAAATGCTTTCCAGCTGTCCAAATGCAGCCCACTGTCTGTATTTGTAAATAAAGTTTTATTGAAACACAGCCATTCTCATTTCTTTATTGTCTCAGCCTGTTGTGGCACTATAATGACAGAGTTGAATATCTGTAGCAGAGATCATGTAGCTCACAAAGACTAAATTTTTCCTCACTGGCCATTTAAGAGAATGTTTACTGATTGTTGCTTCATACAATACCCACAAAACATTAACTCAAAATGTATTATAGACATAAATGTAAAACCTTAAACTATAAGACTTTTATTTCTTTTATTGGTGCATTGTAATCATACATCTTTGTTAGGTACAAGCTGGTAAAGGCATACATACACACATTTCTTATTTAACCCTTCCCCAATTCCCACCCCACTCCCTCGTCCTCCCTCCTTCTCAAGTTCAGTTTAGTGATTGACTTTGATATGTTTGTGACAGTACATCATGTGCATTAGGGTGTTCCCCCCATCACTTTCAGTTAAGTCCCTTCCTTGCTTTTTCGTCTGAAGTCCCTCTTATGTCTCACTGTCTCCCTAGCTTCCACATATTAGGGAGAACATACAATTTTTTACTTTTTGTGACTGACTAATCTCACTTAACATAATGTTTTTCAGTTCCATCCATTTCCCTGCAAATGACATGAGTTTGTTCTTCTTTATGGCTGAGTAAAATTCCATTGTATACATATCCCATAGTTTTGTAATCCATTCATCTGTTGATGGACATCTTGGCTGGTTCCATAGTTTGGCAATTGTGAATTGTGTGGTTATAAACATAGATACACATGCATTTGATAGTTTGGCTTCCATTCTTTTGGGTAGATACCCAGAAGTGGTATTGCTAGATCATATGGTAGGTTCGTTCCCATTCATCTGAGGATCCTCCATACTGTTTTCCAAAGTGGTTGCATTAATCTGCAATCCTACCAACAATGTATTAGGGTTCCCACTTCTCCATACCCTCGCCAGCATTTGTTGTTGTTTGTGATTTTGATGATTGCCATTCTGATTGGAGTTAGGTGAAATCTCAAGGTAGTTTTGATTTGCATCTCTCTGATTGCTCATGATGTTGAACATTTCCTCATACATTTATGGCCGTTTGTATTTCTTCTTTAGTGAAGTGTCTATTTAGATCCTTTGCCCATTTTTTGATTGGGTTATTTGTTTTCTTGGTTGTGAGTTTCTTGAGTTCTCTGTATATTCTAGATATTAGACCTCTATCAGAGGAGTAGCTGGCAAATTTTTTTTCCCACTCTGTGGGCTCTCTGTTAAGGTTCTTGATAGTTTCCTTTGCTGCACAAAAGCTCTTCAGTTTAATGCAATCCCATGTATTGATCTTCCTTTGAGTTGCTTGTGCCTTTGGGGTCTTGTTGAGAAAGTTTTTACCTGTGCCTATGTGTTGAAGTGTTGGGCCTATGCCCTCTTCAAGTAGCTGCAAGGTCTCTGGCCTGACTTCCAGGTCTTTAATCCATCTTGAATAGACTTTTGTGCAAGGTGAGAAAGTGGGGTTTATTTCCATTTTCCTGCGTGTGGTTAACCAGTTTTGCCAACACTACTTGTTGAAGAGGCTGTCTTTTTTTCAGTGTATGTTTTTGGCTCCTTTGTCAAAAATCAATTGACTATAAGTGTGTGGGTTTCTTTCTGAATCTTCTATTCTGCTCCATTGGTCTATGTGACTGTTTTTGTGCCAATACCATGTTGTTTTTTATTACTGTGGCTTTGTGGTATAGTTTGAAGTCAGGTATTGTGATTCTTCCTATTTGGTTCTTGTTGCTTAGAACTACTTTGGCTATCCTGGGCTTTTTGTTGTTCCAGATGAATTTAAGGACTGATTTTTCTATGTCTGTGAGGAGTGACCTTGGTAATGTAATGGGTATCACATTGAATCTGTAGATCAGTTTTGGGAGAATGTCCATTTTGATGATATTTATTCTGCCTATCCAAGAACATGGAAGATCTTTCCATCTTCTAAGGTCTTCAATCGATTTCTTTTTTCAACTTTTTATAGTTTTCCTTATAGAGGTCTTTTACCTCCTTGGTGAGGTTTATTCCTAAGTATTTTGTTTTCAGGGTGCTATTGTGAGTGGAATTGCTTTCTGGATTTCTTTTTCAGTGGATTTATGATTGGCATACAGGAAAGCTTCTGATTTTTTTAAGATTGATTTTGTATCCAGACACTGTTGAATTTGTTGATCAGTTCTATAAGCTTTTTGGTTGACTTTGTTGGGTCTTCTAAGTATACTATCATGTCACCTGCAAAAAGGGGTAGTTTTAGTTCTTCTTTTCCTATTTTTACACCTTTGATTTCCTTCTCTTGCCTTATTGCTCTGGCTATAGTCTCAAGTACTATATTGAACAGAAGTGGTGATAATGGACATCTTTGTCTTGTTCCTGTTTTTAGTGGGAACTCCTGCAGTTTTCCCCCATTTAATAGGCTGTTGCCTTTATTGTGTATTGCCTTTATGATGCTGAGGTATGTTTCTTCTATTGCGATTCTCTCCAGTGCTTTTAGCATGAATGGGTGTTGGATTTTATCAAATGCTTTTTCAGCATCAATTGAAATGATCATGTGATTTTTGTCTTTGATTCTGTTTATGTGGTGAATTACATGGGTTCTTTTCCATTTGTTGAACCAGCCTTGCATCCCTGGGATGAACCTTACTTGGTCATGGTGTATAATTTTCTTGATGTGGTTTTGAATGAGTGTTGCTAGTATTTTGTTTAGTAGTTTTGCATCTAAGTTCATCAGGGATATAGGCCTATAGTTTTCTTTTCTTGAGCTGTCTTTATTTGGCTTTGGTATTAATATGATGTTGGCTTCATAGAACGTGTTTGGGAGAGTTCCGTTTCTTTCTATTTCACGAAATACTTTGAAGAGTATTGGGATTAGCTCTTCTATAAAGGTTTTATAAAATTCACTTGGAAAACCATTTGGCCCTTTTGGGCTTTTGTTTGATGGTAAACTCTTTATTGCTGTTTCTATCTCTTTGATACTATAAGACTTTTAAAACAGAACAAAGAGAAAAATATTTGTGACCTTAGATTAGGCAAAGATTTATTTGAAAGAACACCAAAAGCACAATTTATTGTTTTTCATATTATTCAAAAATGTTTTGATAAGTTAGGCTTCATTAAAGTTGATAACTGCTCTTCAAAAGAGCAGTTAAATGATACTGTTAAATGAATAAAAAGGCAAACCAGAGACTGAGAAATTATAAGTAGGTCACATATTTGATAAAGGATTTGTTTATAGCATCCATAACTAACTTCACTAAATTCAATAATGAAAGAACAAGTTAAAATGGACAAAAGGAGCTGGGTGTAATGGCACATGCTTATAATCCCAGTACCTGAGAGGCTGAGATCAGAGGATGGCAGGTTCAAGAATAGCCTCAGCAACTAGTGAGACTGTCAGCAGCCTAGTGAGACTGTTTCCAAAGAAAAAAATCAAAAAGTCTGGAGGTGTAGTTAGGAAGTAAAATGCCCCTATATGATAAAAAAATCCCTAGAATGACAAAAAAACAAAAACAATGGGCAAAAAGGTTAGAACAGACACGTGACCAAAAATGGGTGAAGACCTATGAATAATACATAGGACCTGAAAAGGCACTCTACATTATTTGTCATTAGGGGGAAAAAAGCAAATTAAAATCACAGTAGATACCATTACTCACCTATTAGAAGGGCTAAAAGTGAGAGTGACCATACCAAGTGTTAGGACGTGAGGCAACCAGAACTCTCAGTCACTGCTGATGGGAATGCAAGACCATGAACCACTATTCCCATTTTGGGAAACAGTTTAGTAGTTTCTTAAAAAGTTAAGCATAAGCCAGGCGTGGTGGTGCATGCCTGTGATCCCCGTACTTAGGAGATGGAAATAGGAGAATTAAAGTTTCAAGGCCAGCCTCTGCATCTTAGTGAGACCCTCAGCTACTTAGTGAGACTCTACTTTAAAATAAAAAATAAAGCCAGGTGGCACATGCTTGTAATTCCAGTACTTGGGAGGCTGAGACAGGAAGATTGCAGGTTCCCAGCTAGGCTCAGCAACTTAGTGAGGTCCTCTGAAACTTAGTGAGATTCTGTTTCAAAATAGGACTGGAGGTATAGCTTGTAGGTAGAATGCCCCTGAGTTCTATCCCCAGTACTACAAAATAAAAATAAATAAATAAAAATTAAAATAAAATAAGGATGGGAGTGTAGCTCAGGGAGAGGATGCCCCTGGGCTCAATCTCTAGTACAAAAAAAAAAAAAAAAAGTTAAGCATATACATAACTTGTAATTCATCTATTTCACTGCTAGGAAAAATGAAAGCATAAAAGCATATATCCACATCAAGACCTCTATGCTAATATCTATAGCAGCTTTATTCATAACTGGAAATAGCCCAACTATCTATCCAAGAAGTGAATAGAAAAACAAATTATGGTATATTCCTGAATGGATTAATACTCTGCAGAAAAACAGGATGAGCTATTGATAAATTTAACAACATGAATGAATCTCAAAATAATTATAATAAAGACAGTTGTGGTGTCTCACCTGTGAGCCCAGTGACTTAGGAGGCTGAGATAGGAAGATCACAAGTTTAGAGTCAACCTGTGCAACTTAGCAAGACCTTGCCTCAATTTTTTTTTTATTTTTTTAGTGGCACTGGGAATTGAACCCAGGGGCATTCTATCTCTGAGCTATATCCCTCACCCTTTTAAAAATTTATTTAATTAATTAATTTGTTTGTTTATTTTGAAACAGGGTCTTGCTAGGTTACTGAGCCTCACTACATTGCTGAGGTTGTCCTTGGAACTATAATCCTCCTGACTCAGCCACCCAAGTACTGAGATTACAGGTAAGTACCACAATACCTGGCTCTTGCCTCAAAATTTAAAGAAAAAAGGGGGGCTGGGGATGTAACTCAATGGTAGAGCACCCCTGGGTTCAATCCTCAGTACCTTCTCCCTAAAAAAAATTACAATAATTGTCCTGAGTGGAAGAAACCAAACCAAAGAGAAAAAGATAGAGAATATATACTATATAATTCCATTTATTAAAAAACTCTAGAATATGCAAACCTGTGGTGATAGAAAGCAGATCAGTGATTGGGAATGGAAGGAGACAAGGAAGAACAGGAAGATGTGATTACAGGGGGCTGCAGGAACATTTTGGGGGGTAATGGATATTTATCTTATTTTTATTATCTTGCACACCTGTGATGATTTCACGGGTGTGCGTGTGTATGACAGTGAGCCCTCATTATTGGTGGTTTCCACATCCACAGATTCAACCAACTGAGCACTGAAAATATTTTCTAAGACTCCGTATGTGCTAAGTACATATAGACTTCTTTCTTGTCATTACTCTCTGAGTAGTACAGAAGAACAGCTATTTATGCAGCACTTACATTGTATTAGGTATTACAAGTAATTAGACATGATTTAAGGTATGTGGGAAGATGTGAGTAGATTATCTTTAAATAGATTGCATGGTGGCGCACGCCTGCAATCCCAGTACTTGGGGGGCTGAGACAGGAGAATCACAGGTTCGTGGCCAGCCTCAGCAACTTAGTGAGAGTCTATTTCAAAATAAAACATAAAATAGGGCTGGAGGTATAGCTCAGAGGTAGAAAACTCTTGGGTTCATCCCCAGTATCTCACACACACACACACACACACACACACACACACACACACACACACAAAAATTAGGCCTTTTTATATGAGGGACTTGCATGTCTATGGATTTGGGCATCTTTCTGGATCCAAAACTCCATGAGGAATGATTGTATAAAATATGGAAAACTTATTAAATTGTACACATCAAGTATGGACATTTTATGTATGACAATTTTATCTCAAGAAAGCTATTTTTTTAAAAAAAAAGAAGAAAATTCTGAACTTGTATTTTCTTCCTTTAAACAGCGTGTAAACTGCAATAGCACCCCGAAAAATAAAATACTTAGGGATAAACCTAACCAAGGAGGTAAAAGACCTCTATAAGGAAAACTATAAAAAGTTGAAGAAAGAAATCTATGAAGACCTTAGAAGATGGAAGGATCTACCATGCTCTTGGATAGGCAGAATAAGTATCATCAAAATGGCCATCCTCCAAAAACTGATCTACAGATTCAATGCAACACCCATGAAATTACCCAGGTCGCTCCCCGCAGACATAGAAAAATCAGTCCTTAAATTCATCTGGAACAACAAAAAGCCCAGGATAGCCAAAGTAGTTCTTAGCAATAAAAACCATGCAGGACGTATCACAATACCTGACTTCAAACTCTACTACAAAGCCACAGTAATAAAAACAGCATGGTATTGGAACAAAAACAGACACATCGACCAATGGAGCAGAATAGAAGATTCAGAAACAGACCCACGTGCTTACAGTCAATTGATTTTTGACAAGGGAGCCAAAAATATACACTGGAAAAAAAGATAACCTTTTTAACAAATGGTGTGGGCAAAACTGGTTAAATATATGCAGGAAAATGGAAATAAACCCCACTTTCTCACCCTGCACAATAGTCAACTCAAGGTGGATCAAAGACCTGGGAGTCAGGCCAGAGACCTTGCAGCTACTTGAAGAGGGCATAGGCCCAATACTTCAACACATAGGCACAGGTAAAAACTTTCTCAACAAGACCCCCAAAGCACAAGCAACTCAAAGAAAGATCAATACATGGGATTGCATTAAACTGAAGAGCTTCCGTGCAGCAAAGGAAACTATCAAGAACCTCAACAGAGAGCCTATAGAGTGGGAGAAGATTTTTGCCAGTTATTCTACAGATAGAGGTCTAATATCTAGGATATACAAAGAACTCAAGAAAATCACAGCTAAGAAAACAAATAACCCAATCAAAAAATGGGCAAAGGATCTAAATAGACACTTCACAAAAGAGGAAATACAAATGGTTCCACATCATGAGCAATCAGATGCAAATCAAAACTACCTTGAGATTTCACCTAACTCCAATCAGAATGGCAATCATAAAAAACACAAACAACAACAAATGCTGGCGAGGGTGTGGAGAAGTGGGAACCCTAATACATTGTTGGTGGGATTGCAAACTAGTGCAACCACTTTGGAAAACAGTATGGAGGATCCTCAGATGAATGGGAACGAACCTACCATATGATCCAGCAATACCACTTCTGGGTATCTACCCAAAAGAATGGAAACCAAACTATCAGACTGATGCATGTGTATCTATGTTTATAGCCACACAATTCACAATAGCCAAACTATGGAAGCAGCCAAGATGTCCATCGACAGATGAATGGATTACAAAACTATGGGATATGTACACAATGGAATTTTACTCAGCCATAAAGAACAAAATCATGTTCTTTGCAGGGAAATGGATGGAACTGGAAAACATTATGTTAAGTGTGATTAGTCAGTCACAAAGAGTAAAGAAACATATGTTCTCCCTAATATGCAGATGCTAGGGAGAAGATGGGGCATAAGAGGGTCTCCAGATGAAAAATGAGAAACCCTAGATAAGCAAAGAAGTTGATTTAACCAAAGGGGATGGACGGGGGGTAGGGGGAGTGACACCCTAATGCACACGATGTACTTACACAATTATATCAAGGTCACTCACTAAACTTGAGAGGGAGGGAGGGCAAGGGAGCAGGGTAGGAATTGGGGAAGGGGTCAAATGAGAAATGTGTGCACATATGTCGTTATCATTTTGTACCTAACAAAGATGTATGCTTACAATGCACGAATTATTACAATAAAAAAAATAAAGAATAAAAATAGGACTGGGTATGTAGCTTGGAGGTAGAATGTCCCTGAGTTCAATCCCCAGTACCACACACATTGAGAGGGAGGTTTCTGAGTTCTTAACTATAGTTCAAAATCTGTCCTAAATTTTAGCCACATGAAGGAAGTCCTGTATTGACTCTTTAAATATTCTTCTAAATTCTTCCTACAATGATATTTTAAAACAAATTTAAATGTTTTATTCAGTGATGCTAAGCAATAAAATGCTTTCTAATTGAAAAAAAAAAAAAACCAGCGTGTAAATTGGGTGCAGTGATATATGCCTGTAATTTTTATTGGAGACTGAAACAGGAGGATCACAAGTTAGAGGCCAGCCTCAGCAACTTAGCAAGGTCCTCAGCAACTTAGTGAGACTCTGTTTCAAAATAAAATAATAAGATAGGGCTGGGGGTGTAGCTCAGAGGAAGAATGCCCCTGGGTTTAATCCCCAGTATAAATAAATAAATAAATAAATAAATAAATAAATAAATAAATAAATAAATAAGCTGGGGGTATAGCTCAGAGGAAGAATGCCCCTCAGTTCAATCTCCAGTATCAGTCAATCAATCAATCAATCAATCAATCAATAAGCAAACAAACAAATAAACACTGTGTAGGTGGAGGCAGCCAGGCTGTACATTCTTTATTCTTACACAGAGACTATATAGTAGCGGCACTCGTTTTTTCCTTTTTTTTTTTTTTTTTAGTATTAGAGTTTGAATCCGTGTGTGTTCTGCCACTGAACTACATTGCCATCCATTTTAATTTTGTTATTTTTGACACAGGGTCTTGCTAAGTTGCCCAGGCTGGCCTTGAACCTGAGATTCTCCTGCCTTAACCCCTCAAGCACTGGGATCACAGGCATGCACCACCGTACCTGGCAGCACTCTATCTTCTAAAGTTTCCTCTTCATTCTAGCTAGCTGCAGGTGACTCTTGTATGACCACTGCATGATGGGGCTACTGGAATGCCATCTCTTATAATAGTAGGGTCACTGCTGCTTTCCTGTCCCACTTGGTCTGAGATCCAGTCTCAGTCTCAGCTCCTTGAGCTGCAGTTGCTTGTCCTCATCTGGCATCAATCATTCTATTGGTGAAGGTTAGTTACAGAGAACAGAATCCAGTCTCACCAGTTGAAGCAGAAAGGAATGTATTAAAAAATGCTGGAGACAAAATCCAAGAGGAAGGTCTCAGCCATTTCTGCAAAGGGAATTACTTCAGTGTGGAAAATTATCTAACTG
>PVLC010015419.1:0-37416 GCA_004027655.1 Graphiurus murinus | reverse complement strand
TTCTTTATGGCTGAGTAAAATTCCATTGTGTACATATCCCATAGTTTTGTAATCCATTCATCTGTGGTTGGACATCTTGGCTGCTTCCATAGTTTGGCTATTGTGAATTGAGCTGCTATAAACATAGATACGCATGCATCGGTCTGATAATTTGGTTTCCATTCTGGTGGGTATATACCCAGTAGTGGTATAGCCGGGTTGATGTACGCTATATTGCACGAATTACTACAATAAAAATTAAAAAATTAAAAAAAAAAATAAAATTTGAAATTGTTAACGGGAACTCAAATATTATTCCAATTCTAAATGATTTTGCAAATAAATTGATTATTTATATATTTATGGATCTGCCATTGCTGTAAAAACAGAGAATGATTAATAAACTGAAAGGAATAAGTCATAAAGAAATTGATAGTATATAATTTAAATAGCACTAACTCAATTTTACTAAAATACCTACCAAACTTTCTTTTTTCTATTTGAGTGACATCTCACTACAGACCAAATTAGGGTATATGTGCATTCTATTGCAACAAAGAGTTAAGGTAAGCGCATGGAGTGCAGAGTCCACCAAGGCAATGTCATGAAAAATTTCTCTTGAGTGAATGCTAATAAAAACTGTTTCAGTTTGCATTTTCACCGCTGTGACCCAATAAGCCTGACTACACAGAATCTAGAGGAAGGAAGATTTACTTGCTCATAGTTCAGGGGATTTCAGGGGCTCAGACCATTTAGGGCCTGTTATATCTGCTTCAGAGCTGGGGCATGGTGGTAGGAATTAGAGAGAGGGAGAGATCCAGTTATCTACTCTCAGATCATGAAGGCCAGAAACAAAGTCATTCAAGGACACAAGCATGGTCTCTAAGGCCATACCCTCAGGGACCCACCACTCCAGCCATATCACACCTGCCTAGGTTACTATCCAGGAAATCCATTACAATAGATTTAGTTACTAATGAAATTACAACCCTCATGACTTAATTACATTAACTGAATATTAATACATGTGTTCTTCAGGGGAAAGTCTAAACTCAAACCATGATAAGAACTTAATTTGTGAATGTGATCATTGTAAGTAAAATTTCTACTTCTCTTTATATTTTTATCAAATATATAGTAATACCCTAACAATGGTCAGGTTTTCAGTTAGACATGAAAAACATTAGCAAATATTAATTTTCCATATAGAAATGCTTTTCCTTATCACTTTACTCACAGCAGGAATCAACTACATTTAAATTCCTAAGGATGCTGTAAGGATCTACCATGTTGGGTCTTCATCCATTCATATTAGAAAAATATATGATATATATATACCATATATACCTTGCTTCTGTCCCTAGAAATCTTAACCATAATGTTACACACACACACACACACACACACACACACACACACACACACAAGCCATCACTCCAACTACCATCACCACTACTGCCCCTACCACCAAACTCACACTTATTCCTAATCAATGATAAAAGAAAATAAATCATGAAGATGGCATATCCAGGCATTACTTAAGATAAAAAGGGTAGGTCCTCTTCCTCAAATAAACTAGGGATAAAACAACAAAAAAATGGGGTTTTGACTGAAGAGTGATAGGATGTAAGTGAGCAAGCAAAATTATCTAAGATTTTTTTAATATTTTACATTTTTTTTTTGCAGTACTGGGGATTGAACTCAGGGGCATTCTACCTCGGAGCTATACCCCCAGCCCTATTTTTTATTCTTTATTTTGAAACCAAGTCTCACTAAGTTGCACAGTGTCTCACTAGGTAGCTGAGGCTGGCCGCGAACCCGGATCCTCCGGTCCCAGCCTCCCAAATGCTGGAATTACAAGCGTGCACCACCATGCCCGGCTTAATATTTTACTTTTAATATTCTTTAAAATATATATAAAAAGGTATAACACTTGGAGTTTTATTGTTTTGTGTTCAAATCAAATAGTTATGGAGCATTGCTGACAATATATAGTTGTTTTTAGCTATTTAAATACTTAAACTGTGCTCACATGAAAGTAAAACATAACTCATTCATGGTTAAACACTTAGCTGGTTGAATATACCAGCCACTCAATGCATGAAGCATGATGGATACAAAGGAACAAGACCTTGGTCCAGTCCTCATGGTACTTAGTTCGAAGGGAACTGGCATTATATTGATAAAATCTCCTCAGGCTGATATATACAAGAAGTACATGAAAGAACCAAATAATGCTTTCTGGAGGAGGCACCATTAGAAGAGCAATGAAAAAAATACTTTAATAAAAACCTAAAATGTATTCTGCCTTCTGGCAGAAAAAGACTCTCCGAATCTGGATATTAAACTGCTTTGAGCACAATGAAAAACTAATATTCTTATATTGCTATGCCCAGATATTAGTTTCGTATTCAGAATCACATTCAACAGATGAAGTGTCCATATTTACTTTAGCCATTTAAAAATACATGGTTAAATTGCCAAAATATAGCTATCCAAATCAACATGGAACAAAATTAGAATTTGAGGGCAAAAAATATGTACAGAATCAGATTAATTGAAAATTGACTCATTAAACACATAGTTATTATGTTTAATATCAGTTCTATTACTTGTTAGGTTTTTCATACAGTGGAACATTGTGTTTTCATACAAGAAAGTTGAAACACTTTTTCATACTCACCCTCTAAAAGATAACAGATTCTTAGCCGGGCGTGGTGGCGCACGCTTGTAATCCCAGCATTTGGGAGACTGAGACTGGAGGATCCGGGTTCGCGGCCAGCCTCAGCTACCTAGTGAGGCATTCCGTAACTTAGTGAGACTCAGTTTCAAAATAAAGAATAAAAAATAGGGCTGAGGGTGTAGCTCGGAGGTAGAATGCCTCTGAGTTCAATCCCCAGTACCGCAAAAAAAAAAAAAAAAACAAAAAAAACAGATATCAGATTCTGGTAAAACAACATGGTTAAAAAAATAGAAAATTGCAAATGCTGTCTTTTTCCTCAAAAGCTCTCATACATTTTTAGGTCAGATATGCTGTTAAGACCTTGTTAAGAATTAAATATGCCTATAAATATTCAAGAAGGAATACTGAAAAATCTACATAAAAATTCATTGTTGATGCAAATGTGTATCTGGGATTCAGAAGTATAATAAATATGCATTAATTAAAATAAATTTTATTTCCAAAGTTTAAGATTTCTTATTCTACGCAAATACCATAAAATACATACTTAATTTTCTTAATGTAATATAGACAATTTTTTATCCCCCCAAAATAATATAACCAGTGTGATGGAATTAGGAGAAAATTAGGCCATGGTGGTGGAGTTCTTATAGATGAGATTAGTGTCCTCATAAAAGAGGCCAGACTGGACTCTTCATTTCTTTCAACAAGTGGGATTATAATAAGGAGATGGCTATCTATAGAATACAGGTCCTCTCCATACCTAGAACCTGCCAGAGCCTTTATCTTGGACTTCCCAGACTTTAGAACTGTGAGAAATCAATTATGTTGTTTATAAGGTACTTAGAGTCTTATTATGGTATTTTGTATTTTGTTATAGCAGTCCAAATAGACTAATACAATGTCATCATCAAAAAATATGTAAGAAGTAGAAATGTCAAAAACAAGTTATTTGTCCATCCTCAGATATACTAAATTGACTTTTCATGTGTTGTATCAAAATTATCAAAAGAAAGATTCTAGTAGTCAAAAGACAATCATAAATTTTATGTACTATAATCCTTCATGGGTACTCTTATCTAACTTTTTGTGTAGGTTTGTTCTTTGATGATGGCAAGAATAGTAAATTACAGCCTATTTTTCTGTACTCTTTCTGCAATTGGTTTATCAGACTAGACCTTATAGAAAGAAACAATGGTCTCATTTTAAAAAAATGAAAATGCTGGTGCCAATTTAAAGCACGAGTGGGCTACACTCTGGGGACATTTCTCCATTATTCAAAAATGTACAATAGAATACTGCCATGCAAAGAACATTTTTTAATAACACGCCAATGTTCTGAACATTTCCATTAGAGTTTTCAATTAATGTAATATGGTTTCAAATAGCAATTACTTAAAGTGTGTGATAAAGGGAATGCTAATTGTGATCAGTTCTATTTTTCTCTTTTCCTTAGTGAAAAGTGAATCACTTCATAATAAAAGCAGTGATACTTCCTATTTTGTGGTATATGAATGATTCTACGGACAATTGGAAATTCAATTAATGAACGGCACATGCTTTACAACCTGGTATTTAACAACTGGAACTATTGAGTACAATATGCAATAAATGAAATCTTCCAGCCAAATGTTTTAGATTTCTCTTTGGACAACATTAGAACATATAAAATTGTTTTTAACAATAAAGTACAGCTTATGATATCTTAAGATTTTAAATATGACTGTTAAGTTTTAAAAACAAATAAGCACTGAGTATCTATTTTAATTATTTTGTTTCACTGCATACAAAATACATTTCATACAATTATGCAGAATATAATTTTAGAAACTTTATGATTTCTGCCCCCTATTTTACAGGCCATGATTTGTTAACTTTTCTCTTGCAAAACTTACTTTTTGGAATACTTTATTTTATATATCAAGTTATTGGTAAAAACTAAAACTAAAATAGTTCCTTTCTTAAATATTTCTTATTATGATATATTATTTTGAAAACATGATCATATAATAACATGGAGAGCTTCCTAATTAATTTAATGAGTCAAGTATAATTCTTATTTTTTTAAATAAAATGACACTAGAGCATCACTTCCTATATTTGCAAACAGAATTTATCATGTTAGAAAGATAGGTAGATTATTATGATTTTTCAAAGAAGTAAAATGGTGATTCTACATTTTAAAAAATTGTTACTCAGCTGGGCATGGTGGCACATGCTTGTAATCCCAGCATTTGGGAGGCTGAGATTGGAGGATCCGGGTTAGCAGCCAGCCTCAGCTACCTAGTGAGGCACTTCATAACTTAGTGAGACCCTGTTTCAAAATAAAGAATAAAAAATAGGGCTGGGGGTATAGCTCGAAGGTAGAATGCCCCTGAGTTCAATACCCAGTACTGAAAAAAAAAAAAAAAACTATTACTCAATGTTTTAATAAATTCAAGAAAAGAGCTCTAATACCCAAAATAAACAAAAATAACAAATGTAAATTGATGCATATTCACGGTAAAATTACTTATGAATTAGGAATAGAACAAGATTTCCTTATCTTTGCACTCCTGGAAAAATATATTACCAAATATCTACATTAAATAAGATAATTAGTATTTAAATATACTAAGCATTCCTGTTAAAGACAGAAGAAAGCACTAGAGCCCATTATTACATGAACCATTCATCTTTCACTGGATGAGCACAATCTATAAAGGCACTAAGTTATATAGGCAAGCATATTGAAAGAGAACAATAAATCTTTATCATTCTCAAATAGTTTGATTGCTTAGAAACAAAAATCCTAGTCAAAAGCCAAAATAATAGTTTAGTAAGATGACAAAAAAGATTAATTTACAAGAAAATGTTTGCCTTTCTTTTTATCAGAAATAATCTTTCAGAATAAAGTAATTAAAATGATTTCATTTGCAATGGTGGCATAAACAATAAATATTTAGAAATATACCTCTGATGATATACAAATATGTTTAAAGAACAACAACCAATAATTTCCTGTGAGACAACCTTCAGCTATCAGTGACATAAAGTATGGAGAAACGCTTGTCAAAAGTTCTGTCTTTTCCCGGGTCACCTACATTCAGTTACTGAAAGAAGTAGTACAGAGACCAAGCCATTTTTTACCAATATGGGAAAAAGATGATGGAGCATTTTAATTTAAAAGATCCTGGTGCACTTTGCAGAAGCTGTCATGAATGAGAGGTTTGTTTCTCCTTTTGTAGAGTCCTGCATCCTTTCCCTCCCTTCCACATGCTAATATCACAAAGAATCTAATGAAGCCTACATTGCTCACCATTTCAGTATCTTTCTCCTAGAGAATCCAACCTGCAACAGTGGGTGCCCTGAGTGCTGAGCTGCTGGATGGAAATAACGACTCCATCAGTGCCAATAGGTGGGGCACAAGGAGCCCCTAGGAAAGGTGATCATTTAAGTTGGTACTACCAGAAAGTACAATACCTAGGGGAAAATATCAGTCTTGGAGAGATTTGGGACTACTGAAGATAATAATTAAAACTCGGATTGCTCACATCTAATGACTTAGCTGGAAAAGTGGTTTTCAGAATGTGAATCTAAGACTTTGTCAAATATGTTAATAAGTAGTCCTTGTTCTATACCACATAAAATTAAAAACTATGTAAGTGGGGGCGATAGTCTGTGAGAAAGGTGCACCAATGGTCTATGAGAAAGGTTATTCTGATACACTTCTGTAGAAAATAGTTAGCAGACAATTGAATGTCCAGTGTAATATCTAGAAGTAGCCTCATATTAGACTATTATCTCTAATAGCACAAAAACATAAAAAGCAATACCAAGGCACACGACTTCGTGTTAATGTGTTCAAGAAAGCTAAATTCTCAGTTTAGATAGTTATGCCATTATAATATTTGAATACAGTTGGGAAAAGGAGACACCTGGATTAATGTCTCTAAACATTTGAAGGCTTAGGTTTTCTCCAACCCTCTGAGCCCACCAAAGTATGCAGTTCTATTAAGAACTAATGCTCAGTTGGGTATGGTGGTACATACCTGTAATCCCAGTACTTGGGAGGCTGAGACAGGAGGATCACAGGTTTAAGTCCAGCCTCAGCAACTTAGTGAGCTCTAATTCAAAATAAAAAAATAAAATAGGCCTGAAGGTATGCTATATATAAAAAAAAATTACTAGCATCCACAGGCCAATCACACAAGATAAGGTAGACATATCAATAAAGAAAATGATGTGTTTTAAGATTCAGATCCACTATCATTTTATATAGAGTGAAAGAAAGAGTACACAAAAGTACTGGCTACTCAAAGCTCTTAACAACAGTGAGACAAATACAACATGTGTCATAGGTTGCGATTATGATGAAACATTCATTTTAGTCTGCAAACAACTGCTTTCATAGCCTTCAGTTCTGCCTGCACCAAAGGGGAAGACAGAAATCCTCACACTTCATAAAAAATATTTCTCATGATCATTTCCTTGATCTATAAGAAAGCAAGTGAAAAAATGTCCTTGTAGCAGCTTCTCATAAGCATCCTATGTTCCTACAGTCCAGGAGATGGCAAGGTGTTCTGCTAAGACAGGTCATTTGTGGCTCAAATCTTGTGCATGTAGCCTACGTTAATACATACCAGACCATTGAGAACTTTGTGGAGACAATGCAAATGTTTCTCACTAGCAAGACATTATGCGCTCCCGTGAGGATTATACATTTCTCTCTGCAATTAGGCTTATGACTTAAGCTAGAACCAAACCCACCTGGGAACATAGTCTCCTGTTGCGTACTACGCAACACGGGGTAAACCAAGCAGACCAGCCGCCTTCGCCTGCTAGGCCGAGGGAGGAGAGTGTCGATGGGTGGGCCCACCACCCCAGGGAGTCAAGCTAACCTCCCAAGAAACCGCACTGAGCCGGGAGTCTAGTCAGGGATCAGGCACTGCAGGATCTCAGCTTTATTCCAACAAGCAAGAGTTTATATAGGAATGCCAGATAAGGAGGTAAAGCTGGGGTGGGAGCCATTGGGAGCAGATCTCATCATCGGTTGCTGGGGGGTAGTGGGGGAGTTAGGCGGTAAAACATTAAGGCTGCTGCCGCTGTTTCTTGACCCACCTGTTTTCCTAGGGTGTAGGGGTCATATTTGACCAAAAAAGGTCAGAGCTTGTGAGTGCCAAATGCCACATTACAAGGGCTGCCCCTACAGTCTCCTTCACCTAATTTCTGTGGGTATTGATCTCCAAAGTATGCCATATTAAATATTCTGTGAAATCAAAGACTGTCTTAGAGTCTGCTCCATGGAGACTCAACTTTTTGTCAGTGAGCAAACTATGAATTATATGTACATACTACACCATATTTAATCCCTTATATAACTATTTCACAAGTTGACTAATAAAATAAGTAAATGATTAAAGAGATTAGTATCACAATAAAGTGCCTGAATTTACAGGTAGTGCTAAGAAGCTTCACTATGTGAAAGAGCCATATTCTAAATATAGTGAATTTTACTCAATAAAAATTTTACCTTAAGAAAATAATAAAAACAAATAACTGAAGATATGAAAGCAACCTAAATGCCTAATGGATGGCTCAATTTTAAAAATGTTATTTATCTATATCTCTGTGTGTGTATTTTTCTATTTCAGCACCAGCTATAAGATTACACTTTATAGTGCTGTATGTGATATATACATTAAACCATGATGCATAAAATGAGTGAATATATATTCCGAGGATTAAAAAAAATCAATCTGGATTTACATAGGACTCATCTTTGACATCTTTGGACATGAAACAACTTCAATTCCCTGACAGTACAACTATGTCAGATCATAAATTATTTACAAAATAATATTAACTAGTACTAATGGTACATTTGGAAGATTATTTCTCCATACAGAAAATACAGTTGCATTAGGTAGTTTATGCATATTCTAAATAGTCCTTCTTCTGTTGTCGTTGGTTTTATGAGTTCCAGATAAGCAGAGTCCCAGGTTAATGCGATTCAATTCTCTGAAGACAAAGTTTTTGAGTTGAGAGGGAAAAGGAGAGAATGCAAGAGAGCCAACCTCATCAAACAAATATCAAGCCTTATTTTTATTAATAAAGGTCCAAGTTTTTCTTTAAAAAAGGAACAGAAGTTATCCATGTTTTGGTTAAAGCATTCCAAACATTACAACAGTTAATGATATCGATTTAACTCTAGGCTGCCACAACAGAAAGGGTAGGAATTCATTTTTCTTATGTTAGAAATATATCAGAAAGAGCAAGAGAAGAAGCCACTGCCTTCATGACCTCTTCTGATGGCCTTCCATCCAAGCAAGCAGAAAGCTACTTATAAATAAATATAGCAGAAAGCTACAGATTTGTAAGCCTGTAATTTCTCAAAATTGCTTCCCACAATCTACTGTTGTTTGACACGTGGTATCTCACAACATAGTCCAAGATGGCTACTCTGACTCTGGTTATCACATTTACATTCCAATATGAGGAAAGGATAAAGGAAGGAAAAAGATAAGAATTACAAGCTAGGCATGGTGGCGCAGGCTTGTAATCCCAGTACTTGGGAGGCTGAGACCAGAGGATCTGGGTTTCCAGCCAGCCTTAGCTACTTAGTGAAGCTCTCCACAACTTAGTGAGACCCTGTTTCAAAGTAACAAAAAATAGGTCTGAGGGTGTAGCTTGGAGGTAGAATGCTCCTGGTTTCACCCAACACCGAAAAAAAAAATATGATTTATCCTTCGTTTTTTATTTCTGGCTTTTTAAAATAAAATAAATGATATATAGAAAAGTACACAAATACAAGTATACAAATTGATAATTTATCACAAAATAATTGTATGCAGATAACTACTTCATAGATTAATATTAAAATATTAAATAGCAACTTCATTAGTATATGTGTTACTATAACAAAATACCACAGACTGGGTAATTCATAAACAATAGAAATTTATTCCCTATAGTTCTGGATTCTAGAAAGTTCAAGATCAAAGTACCAGAATTTGATGTATGGTCAAGGCTTACTTGCTCATCATTTAATCACCTCCTAGAATACCTGACATCTAAACACTACCACATTGGAAATTATACTCTAGCATGAATTTTGGTAGAAACACAAATATTCAAATCATAGTAGCAACCAATAAGCTTTGTCCAAGGCTGTCCTCAAAGAGTGATCTCTTTAAGTATATAGAATATTTATTAATTTATCTAATAGCACAAATGAATTTTGTCTCTTTTTGAATTTTATGTAATTGAAATGATATGTATATTTCAGTACCTGGCTAATTTCAATCAAAATAAAGTTTGTGAGGTTCATCAAGATTTTGTATATAGGGATAATATATTAATTTTTACATTTAATACCATTTTGCATAAATACATATGTTTGTATAGTCATTCTAACATTGATGAAATGGCCATATGAGATTGTTTGGATGTGAATAATTATAAATAATATAAATACAAACATATTGCTCACACCTTCTGAACATATATGTATTCACTTCTTTCCAGTGTACACTTAGAAGTCAAATATCTATGTTGTAGAATATGTCTATGCTTAATGTAAATAGATCTGACAAATAATTTTTAAAGGAGTTATCCCACTGTACAACCACACCATCAATGTATGAGATTGTTTCTATATATTCTCAGAGATTAATAAGCAAGGATTTTGTAATAAATACAAAAATACTATCAATATACCAAATACAAAAAATGCTATCCTACGAATCAGAGATAAGTATGCTTATAATAAGTAAACACATACAGAATATCAGCAGAAAAAAAATAGAAACTATATGGAAAAGCAAATGGAACTTCCTTAACCAAAATGTATAATTTTTTCAAGTAAAGCTTAGAGTAGAATGTTGGTAACTGGAAGCTGGAAAAGAGGATAAAGAAAGAGAGCCGGGCGTGGTGGCTCACGCTTGTAATCCCAGCATTCGGGAGGCCGAGACCGGAGGATCCGGGTTCGCGGCCAACCTCAGCTACCTAGTGAGGCACTCCACACCACAACTTAGAGAGAATCGGTTTCAAAATAAAGACTAAAAAATAGGGCTACGGGTATAGCTCAGAGGTAAAATGCCTCTGAGTTCCATCCCCAGTACCGCAAAAAAAAAAAAAAAAAAGAGGTTGATCAAAAGGTATAATATTATGGCTGGATAGGAGAAATGAGTGCCAGTTTTTTACTGTACAACAGGGTAAATAGTTAACAATAATGTCTTATGTATTTCAAAATAGTTATAACAGAAAATTTGGAATGTTCTCACCTTTAAATAATGTTAAAACTGTAATGTCATTGGATTGGCTTCTTAACACAAGAATACAGGGCCAGAAATAATGGTTTGGTAATACAAAACTAAATTAATGGAAATTATTTAACCAAAAAAACTGACAGAAAAAAAAATAGAAGAAAATGAAAAAAAACCTATATAATCCCTAAAGCAATATGAGGTTCAAAGTTAAACAAACCAACATGAATACAGGTCTTGGTGTGTTCCCCTGCAGGTCCCCACACTCCACCTCTCCCTGTTTGTAAGAGTAAGATTGATAGTGAGAAATTCATCCATGGGTGTAGCATGATTTGAAGTGTTCATCAGTTCTTCTTGTGCCCCTTAACATCTCCCTCCATATATCCCCTTCTATTGTTCTGCAAGTCTTTCTCCTCATTTATCTGAAGTTTCTTCTGTTTCCTTTGTCTCTCTAGCTTCCACATATGAGAGAAATCATTCAATCCTTGACTTTCTGAGACTTGCTTATCTCAGAATAATATTCTCTAATTCCATCCATTTTCCTGCAAATGACAAACTTTGTTGTTCTTTATGGCTTAGTAAAATTCCATCGTATGCAATACCACATTTTTGTTATCCATTCATCTACTGAGGATACCTAGGTTTGTTCCATAATTTGTCTACTGTTGATTGTGTTGCTATAAATGTAGATATTCACTTAATTTCTCATAAGAATCAATAGGTAGCAAAATGCACTGTAACTATATCCTTAGTTTTTCTTTTTGGGAGGGGATGGCTAACTCTAGATTTCTGTATAAATGAAAAATGTCCTTTAAAAATAAAGGAAAATAAATATCAGATACACAAAAATTATCAGCAAAATTGCTGTATGGAATATGTTAAAGGAACATCTTCCAATTGAAAAAAATGAGAGAAAAACTTACACCTTGTACTTAAAAAAAATGTTAAATTATTTCTTGTTTGTTAGGTTCATATGTTTGCACTATTAGGTATTGGAACTGCTTGACATGAAATGAAAAATTTATAACTGCAGTTTATAAGACCTAAGGGAATGTAATTAAGTTGCCAATGATACAAATCATTTAAGTAAATTTATTTCCAACAGAATTAATTTAATATTAATCAAAGAGAAGTGTTTTTTCAATTCTAGATTAATAAGTTGAATAATAAAATATACATCTTGCCCTTTATGATGTCAGATAATCAAAGTAATTTATAACTTTAATGAAATGAATGCTAATTTTAAAACCCACCCATTCTAAATGGACCTCTTATTGTACAAATTGAACATAAAAAAATCTCGAACTAGTTCTACTCTTGAAAAAAGTGTTTAGTTCTCAGAGAAGTCAACAATAAGAGGCTATTTTCTCCAAACATCTAGCATTTTCTGTGCACTGGAAAAAAAGTAGGGGATTATCCTACAAAAACCACTTGCAAGCATGCTCCACAAAATGATCCTCACTAATGCTTGGTGCTAGCTATATCCATACTTGATGGTCATTCATTTATATTTATTAAATGGAAAAATCATTTAATAAGACATTAGGACACATTGCTAACTTGTCTCCTGGGCACACTGTACTGAACAAGAAGGAATATGTCTGCAGGACTGCATAAGGAATAGACATTTGCTGGCCCCTGGGTCCAGATGGAGATTCCACTATCTTACTCCAGTTCAGTTATGGTACTTTGGAGGTTACTAGGAGATGGCATCTATTTATGTATTTATGTGGCACACTTTGATGGTTTCAGGCACCAGCCTTGGTGTTTGGAGCAGTCTACACACTAATGAGGTGCTCTTTCTGAAGTAGAACATATTTTCCTTGAGAAACTCTCAAGCCAGTTTTCTGTCTACTCCCCTATGTCACTATGTCCCCCATTTCCACCAATGCACATGTTTCCTTTTACTAATTCACTTGCTCTGTGGCTCCATCTATGGCTACAATACTCTTTCCTCTTATGTAAATATATTTTCAGTTATCCTTGTACTTTTGTCTTCCAGGATAGTAGCCTACTGATTCTTCATCTCTGAATGCCAAGTCCAGTGATAACTAGGGTCACACCTTGTATTCCAATGCTTCACCTGTACATCAGCCAGGGATTGTAGCTGTCGAACACAAGCATTCTGCAAGTTCATTGTGTGATTGTATTAGTGGAGTATCCTTTAATTAACCCCACAAAGAGGATAAAAATACTTAGAAGCTTTCAGTTAATGATGAATAAGTTTTTCAGAGAAAAGTCTGTGGGGAACAAGTCACCACCACCTCATTTATCTCAAATAGCATGAAATTGGACTGTGGAGTTTTCTAAAATATAAGTTGGTCTATTTGACAAGTTAAACACTGATCATGAGATAGTCCTAGAGAATGATAAAATTATTAAAACAGTAATTTTGGTCATAATGATTAATATTAATATAAAGGTTCATTTATCATTCCACAAAGAGTAATATGTCCCTATGCTAGGTGTTATTGAACTGGCAATACAGATATCCTATGAAGATAATACATCTGCCCACACATTTAAGTGTGTGTCATGGTAACTTGAATTCACACAACCATTGTGGAAAACAAACTTACAAAGATTGAAATTGCAGTTTATAGATAGGAGAAAATGTAAATGACGCTTGCTATCAAATATCAGAGGCACCAGAAGACCCACATTGTAACAACACAAGATTAAAATATATTTTCTTTTTTTATGTGGTACTGAAGGTTGAACCCAGGGGCACCCTACCTCGGAGGTACACTCTCAGACCGATTTTATTTATTTGAAAATACAGTCTTGCTAGGTTTCTAAGAGCCTCACTGAGTTGCTGAGACTGGCTTCAAACCTATGATCCTCCTGTTTCAGCCTCCCAAGTACTGAGATACAGGCATGCACCACCACGCCAGTTATATTTTCTTAATTTATAAATTTTAACAAAAGTAATATTTTAAAATCCAACAGCAGATTCATTTCTTAGAGCTATATTACTTATGTAGAATTGTCTAACCAATTAAGCATTCAGTTAGAAGTTGAAACAATGGTTACTTCATATGTGTCACAGTTTCTGTGGGTCAGAAAATTGGAAGTCAAGCAGTTGGGAATTTCTGGCTAAGGGTTTTGTGAAATTCTTCCTGAGGTTTAAGTCAAAGCATGACCAATGTCATGTCATCTCAAAGGATTCTTCATTCATGTCTGGTGCTTAGTACAGGAAAATTTATATAGATGGTGGCTAGAGAAGCTAGAGATCCTTGGGCATCTTCTCTACTTCTTAATGGCCTCATCTCATGAACTTGGCAATGTGGCTGCAGAGTAGCTAAATGTAATATCTAACAACTGCAATGATGTGTGTCACCAGAGAGAGGGTGGAGATAGTGTTTCTTTTTATAATCTAGCTTCAAAAATTATGCAACATCACTTCTGCTTTCCTCTTTCCATGGAAGCAATTAGAAAGTTCTGCTCAGATTCAAAGAATATGAGTATAACCCAATTATCAGAGGAAGAATGCCAATGTAAAATCATAAGAAAAACATGTGAAATGAGAAATATATTCACATATTGCACATTTCTAGGAATATGTGAATATGTGAATATTTCTAGGAAATGTGCAATATCTCATTTCTAGGAAAAAAATTTCTGCCAGAGTAGGCAATATTACATTAAATTTTCTAGTAAAACATTGCTAAAGTGTTGGGGAGTGACCTATTTAGTGTGTAAAATAACAAAGTTACTAATGACAAATTGAAGAGATGTCATTATTGGAGATAGAAAATGTTTGGACCATCAAAAAAGATATGCACATTTTGTGTGTGGATATGATGATGATGATGATAATGATGATGATGATGATGATGATGATAATAACAATGTTGGGTCTATTTCCAGTCATATAAACATCCAAAGAATATCAGAACTCTGAACTATTAAGTGTGAAAAATAAAATAAGAAACAAGTATATTTGGCATGGCCTATTGTCGGTTAAGATGCAAACAAAATCTCCCTGCTAGTCAAGAAGAAATTATGATTGAAACTTGTAACTCCACAGAATCAGATTAAAAGCAAGAGCAGCTCTTATATCCTGATAGAGGCCTGCAATTAATGTCTGAAGTGTGTTGCATAATAATTTTTAACACTCTTTTTTATGGTGAAGGATGCCCTTTCACATATTCATCCCTATGGGATCTTTCCTTTAGAAATGTATAAAAAAAAATCCAAAGTTCAGTACTTGAATATACATATTACATACATGGATATATTTTTGAAATCATATAAATATATAGGAAAATAAGATAGTAACTGAATTTAAAACCTTAGTTTTTGTGTGAAAATATAGTATTTTAGATTAATAGAAAAGTGGTTCAGAGTGGAAAAATGCTTCCTTCAGTGGGATGTTTGGAGGATGAATCAGATTTGTTTCGAATGGCTACCACAGAAAGCTAGTGGATGGAATCACAGGGAAATAGGTTGGAAAACACATATGAATATACATGTAAATGTGAAGATATGTACATACACAGACATACACATATGTATACATATAGCAGGTGCATCTGTCTATTGCAGAGCTATTTTTAAAGCAAAATGAGACAGTTTAAGAAAAGTGAGTCCTGCCTTACTGGAGAGTGTTGGATCTGTCTTTCCATCCACAGATTTGAGTAATCAAGCTGGATCCAAAGAGCAAATTGATAAATTGAGGGGTTAAGAAAATCAGTATGCATAGCTATTCAAACAAAGCTTGAAGAGAGTAAATGTTTACACATATATGTCTGTATGTATATATATATATGTATATATGTTCATAAGTATATACATACACATGTATAGATTTAAAACACTAGTTTTTGTATGAAAAAAATATATATGGTCAAAAAATCCATTGATTAAAGCAATATTTGTATTCATTTCATCTCACCTTTTTCTCTACCTGGCTCCCTCATCTAACTGTCTTTTTCATCAACCTAGAGATTTTTCATGTGAAAATAATCAAAATCTAAAGGGATCTCAACCCCAAAGTCCTTTGCACACTGGGGTTGTATTCTCCTGCTTGGGAACTGAATAAACCCAAGGTCTGTGTGATTGCTGTAAAGATGAGCCCCATGGAGCAAGTGACCTGAGAAATAAATGATTGAAGCTGATAATACAAATCCTTTCCTACACAGGACCTCTTCTCAGATATGTACTAAGAAATGTAGCATCTCACATTCACTCACTAAAATCCCAAGCATGCATCCATGGAGAGATTCAAGTGTAAGATGTGTGACCACTTTGTAGTGAAGATGGAGAAAATTAATATATCGAATAAGCAGTCCTCTCACACCTAATTCTACGATGCTGAATGATCCAATCCCTCCTTTGGCCTCTACTTCACAACAGTGATTTCTGAGTCCCAGTTTTCTTTCCATTACACTTCTGTTTTTCAGGAGTATCTGCTCACAATTAGTCAAATTTGGTGGGTAAAATATGGCTATTACAACTTCACCTTTTGGTTCAACATGTTATAAATGTAAAACCTGTAAGGAGTAAAAGAACACAATCAATCTGGAAGAAATAGTGAACATTTCATCAAATATCAAAAGGTCAAATAGTGTACGGTGATATTCCTACATTAGGCAAATTATTTAAGAAAATTTGATCTACTGGGAACTCTTATCTTTGAAATTACATAAAAGTCATAAAGAATGTGATATAAAAGCATCACAAAAGATGAAATAGTTTAAAATTCACTAATGCTTTGGAGACTTTTATCTTTCCTAGCCTTTTTTATTATATTATCAAATCTTCATATACATTGCTGCACTCTCTAATTTCAATGAAATCACATCTCAAAGATAATTGATAAGCTTCTACTAACTGAATTTAATGCCCTCTTTAATTTCTCCTCCAGTTCAGTCTCTTTGAAGTATCTACTATTCCTTTCCTTAAAGCTCCTACATCCTTGGCTACTATGATAGGTACACAGTGATTATATTTTCGATTTCTGAAATATTCTTCAATTCATTTGCTACAAGGTTCAAAACTAGTCCCTGAAACCTATAAAACCAGTCTCTGCCATACCATGTATACACTCTCTAATCTAGTCACATGAAATGTCACACTTTCTCCCTTAATAAATCTGAACCTTTAAAAAATTGTTGATTTCACTGGAATATGCTCTCCCTCCTTCCCATCCCTATTTTTGACTACCATGCTTGTTGAATCCATAGTCATTTTCAGTATCTATGATAAGTCTTTCTCTATGATGTCTTCCACTTTGAACATAGGTAGAATCACAGCACAGAGCCTTAATCCCATGACACTGTAAGGTATGTCACAAATAAAAGATATCCATTTTGTGCAGTAGATCAAAGAAAGGCTGTAGATTCAGAAGAGATTCATTTTATTCAGTAGATAAAAGAAAGGCTTTAGATTCAGAATACCAAGATTTAAATTTGTGTCTCATGTGTTTTTGAAATCTATATATGGAAAACTTTGCTTCTTCATAAGAAGCAAGGGTAATAGTCTCTTTCCTATAAATCACATGCTATTACATTGGGAAATCAAGTAAGACAGTGTGTGCCATTGAGTAGAGGTTCTAAAGCCAAATGCTACTACTGCCACTATATTATTTTCTCTCTCTCTTTTTCCACTTCCTTGTAATGATAATAGTTAAATTAATGAAGATCATAAAACACCCTTTTTCATGAAGTTATTTTACCAATCACAGCAATTAATTACGTCTCTAGATATACTACATTAAAAGAAGTTTCTGTGGAATTTGTTCCTTTCCTCTGATGTATTTAGTGTTTATCTGTTTATCAAATCCTTCTCAAGTTAGTAGCAATAAGAATATAGTAACTACTTTCTAGATCATACTGGTCCATCTTTCCAGAAGTTTTCTATCTTCCACTGCTACCCTACTAGATCAACCTGCAGCAACCTGAGGATCCATGTACCACAATGATAAAATTATTGCCATAAACAGTAGATGGATATTGGTGTTTGTTTACAAATGTGTCAATCAACTAGTTTTCTCTTCTCCTTGTTATCTCCTTCTCCTCTTTGTAAGTTAGAGACATCCATTTAATAGCTAATAAATAAACTAATTAAGTTGTTAAAATTCAGTTTTGGATTTCCACCAGTTCCTAGGAAAGTTACTTTGAGTTTTTCTTCTAGTGCTCACTGAAATGTGTAGAAGGAAATTACATATTACCTAAAAATGTCTCACTTCTAGGGGAAAATGAATACCTATTTTGATCAAAAAGATTAGCTAACACTAGACAAATAGAAAATTAAGCTATTAGAGAGTATACACTTCTTTAGAGGGTTTAATTAGAGTGGAAGAAAGGGTTCAGAAATTAGGCTAAGAACAAAAGAATAGGAAATGACTTTGATGAATCAGGGTTAAGAAGAAAATGAGGTTCTCCTTATGACTAAAAGAAAGAGAGAAGCCAGACAACCACAAGTTTTCTGCCCTTCAAAAGAAAGCACACCTTGCAAAAAATTTTCTGCAATCATCATAGCTTTTTTCAAGATACTAGAGACAGTAACCTCCACAGAAAAACCTGTCAATTTCTCTCATTTTTATATAAAATGTTTTGATCATGGATATCTAAATGTGCTTAACACTCAGTTCAAGGTCACAATGAATTTTAAGGATACCTTTAGCAATCTGGATAGTTTTCCAGATGACTAGCAAGTACCAAAATACAATGCGCTATTCTATCCTTGAAGATTTACTTAAAATATATTAGTCATCAACATCCAGAATACCAACTCCAAAGTAAGAGTGTCACAAATTTATGGAAAAATAAATCTCAGTATCTTGATGAATATTTAAGTCTTAGCAGCTACCATTATTTATATCTACCGACGATACTAAGTGCTTTTGCAAGGTTAATGAATTTTAATATGGATGCCATTATGTTTACTCTCGCTGCTCTTCACTATTGCTGCACAGAAAATTTCAATCTATTAAAACTCAGTGTGGGACAAAGCCAGGATGACCTGCTGGTAATTATTGGTTGACAATATTGCACGATAGTTGGTCCAAAAGAAATCTGGTTTTGATGAGCTGGCAAGGGAGTCTAGTAAAATTTCACAAAGGTTATTGCAGAATATGAATCAGAATGCAAACAGCAGTACTCGTCCCAGTGACAGGGGACAGAGGTCATGTTTACTCAAGTGATAGTTGTATAGTTACAGAACCACAAGCAGCATTTGTCTTACCTTAGACTTCCCTAATGACTTTTCTCAAAGATTGCAAATCACTGGAGAAACCAATTAAACCACAATAAAGAATCCCATGCTGAACAGTTGGGCCATATATTTTAGACTGCAGAGTCCCCCAAGCATTCTTTTTTTCAATCACATCAACATAATCATGTTCCTGGCAAGAATAAAGAAAAAAGCATTATTGGGACAATTGATAAATTTAAAGGAGCTGTCTGCACAGCATGGGTGGAATGTAATAAAATGCTAAAAATTGGTCATGTAGATGAGAAGTAGCATAAATAAGATGCATACATATCACTTGGCTTTAAAAATAAACCTTTAAAATAACAACTGAAGACCCCTTTAAATATCTTCCTGGTGGTATTTCAAGCCCTACAATGTAGAAGAAATAACTTCTGAAATCATTCTTCCCCACTATCAAAGCCTAAATTTATTTACTAGTTGGCCCTTAACAAAAAACTAAAACTTTGCAGGACTACCTTGGATACGACATATAGTAGGTTTTCAAAATATATTTCAAAGCTGGGTGGGTTAGTGAACTCCTGTAATCCCAGTGCTTGGAAGACTGAGAGAAAAGAAGCATAGTTTTGAGGCCATCCTTAGCAACTTAGCAATACCCTCAGTTACTTATTGAGGTCCTGTTTCACAATAAAAAATGAAAAGGTCTGGGGGTGTAGCTAGGATATAGAATGGCTTTCAAGCTCTGTCTTCACTAATGAATTTAATATGGTTACTTTTACTGTATTTTTTGGTGTTTCAATCCGCTTTCTATTACTGTAGCAAATATCTGAGATAATCTACTTTAAAAGAAGAAAAATTTATTTCAGTTCACATTTTTGGAGATTTCTCTCTGTGACCCATTAGCCTTTAGTGCTTTGAGGATGTTCAAGGCAACACATCATGGCAAGAAACACATGGTGGAGCAAACTATTTACAAATGACCTAAGCATAAAATAAATACATTTAAAAGAGACTGGCATCTGAAAATCACCTTTGAAGTAATGCTGGAAATGACCTAAATCTTTCTACTCGACTTCACTTCTTAAAGGTTCTACCATTTCTCAATGTGTGTTTGTATGTGTGTGTGTGTGTGTGTGTGTGTGTGTGTGTGTGTGTGTGTGTGTCTGTGTACGTATAAGTGTATGTGTGTTACTGGGGTTTGAACACTGGGGTGGCCTACCACCGAGAGATACACTACCAGCCTTTTTTCTTTTTTCTTTTTTTTAATTTTGATACAGGATCTCACTAAGTTGTCCATGCTAGAATTTGTGTTCCTCCTACCTTGGCCTCCTGAGTTGCTGGAATTACAGGTAGGCACCACCATGCTAGGTTGCTGCTTGCATAATTTACATTTGACAATAACATGTAGTGGAAAATCATCATAAATCCATTTTATTCCTCAGTAATCTGATAATTTAGATTTATATGAAAATGATTTGGAAATAGGAGAGAAACATGGAGTATTTAAATATATTTTAAGTGTATTCTCCTAGATTTAATTACAAATAAGAAAAAAAACTAAAACATATTTTATACATATTTTTGCATTTTAAGATGTAGTCATATTTTTGCTAAAGTTACTACCAGGTATAATTTATTTTTAATAAATTCTGAAAGATAAATAGCAGAACCCTCATCAGAAATCTCTGCATGCATAATGATTTTAAAATGTCAAATTTACATGGTAACAAGGACCAGAAACATTTCCAAATCTGATTTGAGTAATATATTAAAATATATTAGGTCTACATAGTTAACTTAAAAACCGCCTAAGTAAAAATAATTACTTTAGAATGTCAACAATTAACAATTTCAATACTACTATCAAGTCATCCACTTTAAATTCCACTGTATCCTTCTTTCAATAGAGCTTCCTATTTATAAGATAAAATTGTGGAGCATTTACAAAGCAATATCATACAAGTGCTAGTCCCTCATTTAGTTTTAAATCTTTAATAGCTAGCTAAATACATTTATAATATTTTCCTTGGATATATAGATTTCCAGATATTTACTAAGTTATATGATTTCCTAATGATTTGTTCTAAAACATCATATGTATTTCAAAATTTCCCTAATACATTAACCTCCCATCTTCCAAATGATATACCATTTGCACAAAAACATGCCTTAAAGGCAATTTATATGCAGGCTAAGTAATGCAGAGCATGAGGCAATTATCCCAGTAAGTTAACAACATTGATTACATTCACCTTCAAGTTACTCTTTTCTTTGGATCATGTGACAAATGTACAGAGGTAAAGAAATCAGTTAAAATTATAATTCCTTTTTCTCCCTAGCTTCCTCATATTTTGGAGAACATCAACTGTTCACCTTTTGTGACTGCATAATCTAACTTAGCATAATGTTCTCCAGTTCCATCTATTTCCCTGCAAATGACATGATTTTGTTCTTTATAGCTGAATAAAATTCTATTATGTACATATCCTATAGTTTTGCAATTCATTTATCTGTTTGTGGATATCTTGGCTGATTCCATAATTGGCAATTTTGAATTGTGCAACTGTAAACAAAGATATGCATGCATTAGTCTGGTCTAGACAAAGAAGGAGAAACCTAAAATGAGTAAAGATGGTGACCTGACTGAGGAAGATGGGAGGGGAGAATAGGGGAGCACCCTAATGCACATGATGTACATTCACAAACACATCAAAGTCAGTCACTAAGCCAAACATAAGAAGAGAGAAGAGAGGGAATGGGGTGGAAATTGCTGAAGGGCTAAATGAGTGATATGTGTATGTATGTCTCTACCATCCTGTACCTCATAAGGATGTATAATTATAATGTCCCAATAGATTTAAAAAAGAGGAAAACATTATAATTTCTTCAGTTCACTAGTAATGCTTTTCTTCTTTCATGAAAAAAGATTCATTTGAAAGATGATGATTGGAAATAAGTAAAAGCCTTCCATTCACACAGAAATTTGATTCTCAAATTTTACTCTTCATGAGAATCACCTGAAAAGCCTATTTTAAAATAGAGGTAATATGTGCAATCTAAAGAAGCTGATCTCATAGACTTGAACAGACAAGTAGACAGTTACCAGAGGTACAGGAGGGTAGGGGGCCAGGGAGAATTGGAAAAGACTGGTCAACGAGTATGAAGTTATGGGTAGATATAAGAAATAAGCTTTTTATTGCACAGTATAGAGATGATGATTAACAGCATTGTGTTGGATATTTCAAAATAACTAGATGGGAAGATTTTTAATGTTACCACCACACACACACACACACACACACACACACACACAATGATAAATGAGTCAACTGTGGTGGCATACACCTGTAAATCCAGTACTTGGTAGAATGAGACTGGAGGATCGCAGGTTGGCAGGTAGAAGGCCAGCTTCAGCAACCTAGATACATGCTCAGAAACCAGACATTGTATTCTAGTTATAAGTGTTTCTTTTTATTTTCAAAAACAAAAAATTTTGTGTAATGTAATTCATTGTATCATATAGTATTTCATCACAGAAATGAAACTGTGTGTGTGTGTGTGTGTGTGTGTGTGTGTGTGTGTGTGTGTGTGTGTGTTACTGGGGATTGAACTCAGGGGCATTCTACCTCTGAGCTACACCCCCAGCCCTATTTTTTTATTCTGTATTTTGAAACAGGGTCTCACTAAGTTGCGGAATGCCTCACTAGGTAGTTGAGGCTGGCCGCAAACCTGGATCCTCTGGTCTCAGCCTCCCAAATGCTGGGATTACAAGCGTGCGCCACCATGCCCGGCTTCTATTTTTACTATTAATATTTCACTCATTTATTTGAAAAGTTGGGTTAAAAAAAAGAGCCCTGAAGGGAAAAGTTACTAAAGATATCATAAAATAGTTTTGTCGGTAGAAAAATTAGAACTAGCAAGGAAATCTGGAAGAACAATCATGTCTATCTGATGGAGAAGAAATGTCAAAAGAAGCTGATAGAGAAGTTTATGAAAGTTTATCTCTCTGCTTTTGGTTGTCAAACTATGGGCACTAAAAATATTATAGCAAATTATACAAGGCAAAGATGAAAAAGAGAGGAGTGAAGGCTGAATTGGAAATAAACATGTAAAGGATACTCCCAACCATATCTTCATTTAAACCATTTTATGTGCTTTTATTGATTATCATCTCACATCATAATGTAAATCATGTTGATATAGACATACATACACACAGCACTATTAATGATTCCAAATTTATTAAGTTTTCACATAATTTTTTAAAACTTTATGATAGTGTGGATGCAATATATGCTCAGTAGAAAATGTACTTCAAATTTTTATCTCTTTCTGGGCTAGCAATGTGTAGCGTGGTATGCTCATGCAATGTTGAGCATCAGCAGACAGCTGCAATGTGGGTAACTGCCCTAAATTGAAAAATATTAACTTAAGTATTTATAACTTCTTGCTTGCTTTGGTGGAAAATTGTCTCTCTTGAGGGAAATGAAGACAGTAACTTTGATGCCACCTTCTTATCTAATCTATTTCCTTCTGTTTTACCACATCTTTTACTTGCTTTGCTTAAGGATGAAAGACCACCCCAAGGAGGGAGCTGAGGACAACAACTTCTGCCCCTCTTGCAAAACTGTCACATAACAAATTACCTTCTAAAGCATTCCTAACACAGTGCTCTACTCCTTATCCAGAGACAAGTAATGACAGCCTTAATTCTGGAAACCTGTAATAAAAGGAAAAGTTGAATTTCACTTGGAGAGTTTGGCTCTCTTGCCTGCTCCTCTCTCACCTCTTTGAGACCAGGAATAAAGTCTCAAGAGCATTTTGTCATTGAATCATCCTGTGTCCTGCTGGTACAGAGCCTGGACCCACAAGTGCAAGTTAGTTGGGTTTATCAACACATAACACATGGTAAGTACAGAGCCTCAGTACTTCTTGTTTTATGTTGCTATAACAAAAGAGTCATAGACTCAGTAACTAAACAAAGATTTATCACAGTTCTGAAAATTGGGAAGTCCATGATCAAAGCACCCACAGATCTAGTACCTGTTGAAGGTCTTCTTTCTGGTTGCAGAGGGCCATTTTTCTAGACTCCTCACATGGTAGAAAAAAAAAAAAAGGCAAGCCTTTGCTTCTTTTTTGGTAAGGACATTAAACTTAGCCATGAGAATGACACCATCATAAATAACCCAGATGCTTTTCAAAGGTCCCATTTTCATTACAGTGAGGGCAAAAATTTTAATATATTATTAGAGGGGTACACAGTATTCAGTTCTAATATTTCTTGTATTCCTGCTTTTATTAAGCAGTGTTACAAGTCCCTAAATTGTAAACTTCCAGTTAATAAGATATATTTGAGTTCCCACACCTGTGTCTTGTTTTTTTTTATCTTTAATTTTAAATCCCTAAAGTTTTTTTAGCTATATTTTACAGTAGAGAAGTTTGAATCAAAGATATATAGGAAAAATAAAGAACACAGATGGACAGCTGATTTATTTAGTGGCAGAAGGGAAGGATATTAAATGATTTTTTAAAAATTTTTCTGATCCATATTTTTGTATGAAGCAATAGTAGAAAGACTGAGGTTAAAAACAATACCGAGCAGGGCGTGGTGGCGCACGCTTGTAATCCCAGCATTCGGGAGGCTGAGACCGGAGGATCCGGGTTCGTGACCAGCCTCAGCAGCTTAGTGAGGCACTCCGCAACTTAGTGAGACTCGGTTTCAAATAAAGAATAAAAAATAGGGCTGGGGGTATAGCTCGGAGGTAGAATGCCCCTAGGTTCCATCCCCAGTACCGCAAAAAATAAAAATAAAAAAAATAAAAACACATACCTTCTTACTTGCTAGTGTTTATTGTTTATGAAAGTAATACCACTTTATATCCCCATTTTGGCATAATGACAAGGGAATACTTTATTTTATACATATATGTGCATGTGTATATAGTGTATATATTTATGAACATAATATAGACCTTAGTCTATGGGAATTTTCATTAAATTGACTAATCAGCTCAAATAACCATTAAATTAGGCAACTAGTTTGAATGTTTCTGCTCCCTGAGCACCTTATGTATTGAGTTATAGTAGATTAACCTAACATCCCATTGGTTGCATTTATCCTGAGATTGTACATTTAGTACTTTCAATCCACTCTCTTAATTAGTTGCTTGGTTATTTCATAGTTAAATTAAAATGAACTAAATAACTTAATTTTCAATATTCTTTCACTTTTTAATGTATATATTTAAAATTTCCAAACTAATATTTACTTACTTAATACATTTTAACTCTTCTAGTATTCATATTTTGAATAATTGTATAGAATGCATGTAAGTTCAAAAATGTTAATACCATTAAGATGATAAGAATAGCCATTAATAACTTTTAATTTGTTTCAAACTCTGCACTTCTAAGTTATGCAGCATTTTACCAAATGATAGTTCCTAGGAATAGGGAATATCATTTCATAAGTGGAGCCATTAGTGCCACATGCTATGAATCACCTGATGTTTCATAATGCAAAGTGTGTCTTCATTTATTACATAACTGAGTAAAATTAGCATTTTAGCATGTTTATAAAATAATTTTTATGAGTATTGCTCCATGACTTTTTGAATGTTTCTCCCTATCTAAAATAAAATATTAACTCTAAAACTCCTGTTTCACCATTTAATGCCACAGTAACCATCAGAGAAATATCACAAAGTGGCATTAGAAGATACTATGCAATATATAGTGTTAGTCAACTTTTCATCACTGCGACCAATACCTGGGAAATCAACATAGAAGAGGAAAGATTTACTTTTGACTCACAATTTCAGAGGTCTCAGTCCATGGTCAGGTGGCTCTATTGCTTGAGGCCTGAGGTGAGGCAGAGCATATGGTGGAAAGACATGCCTGTAAAGAGAGAGAAACAAAGGAGCTATGGGCAAGAAATACCCTTCTGAGGCATGGCACAGTGATCTACTTCCTCCAAGTAGGCCCCACCTCAAAGTTTCCACCACCTCTCCATAATGCCATCAAATTATCAATTCATCAGTGGATTAATCAAAGCTCCTTCACTTCTGCAAAACCCAGACTCTGAATATGGCTGAAATGGGGACTAGGCCTTCAGCATATGATCCCTTGGGAGACATTTTATATCCAAACCCCAACATTCTGACTCTGGTCCCCAAAGGCTCATATCCATCTCATTTAGTCCATCTTTATGAATACCCAAAGTCTCAATAGTTCCAGCATTTCTCAAAAGTCCAAGTATACTATCCTTTGAGACCCAAGGTTTACCCTTAGGCATAAAAATAAAAAAGACACATTGTGTGTTTAAAACATACAATGCCATAGGGAAAACATTCTCATTCCAATTGGAAAGAATAAAGAATACCAAGGATGGACCAGACCCAAATGCAGCAGGGAAAACATTAAGTCCTATCGGTCCTTGTCTGACATGGTAGAGACATATGAGTTCCTAAGGGCTTGAACAGCCCACCTTTATGGGCTTGCTGGATCTAACCCAAATTTCCTTGGCAGAAATTCAATGTTGCTCAAATCTCCAATTCCTTGGATTCTCCATTACATCTTCATTCTCACAGCTTCATGTATCACCAAGTCAGAAGCTGCCTGCAGGAACCACATCCCTGCCACAGAATGCTTGACCTCCAAGGCTTTCTTTTGAAATGTGAGTGAAAGTTGGGCATGGTGGTACATGCTTGTAATCCAAGTACTTGGGAGGCTGAGATCAGTGGATCCAGATTCATGCTCTTCGCAACTTAGTGAGCCCCTGTTTCAAAATAAAGAATAAAAAATAGGACTGGGAGTGTAGCTCTGAGGTAGACTGTCCCTGGGTTCCATCCCTGGTACTGCAAAAATAAAAATAAAAAAAGTGAGTGGAAGATTTTATTTTTCCACTACTATTCATTCTTCATTTATGAAAAACCAGAACCATGTGAATAACTCTAAGTTCTGCTGCAACAATTGCCTTATAAGCAGGGCTTCGAGCAAGGATTCAACCCCCGCTAAAATCATGCAAGGCACGAAAAGTCCATTCAGCTATAAACAGATCAATAGATTAATCCACTGATGAGCTTTCATGATCCAATCATTTCCCAAAAGCTTTGCCTCTTAATATTACTACATAGGGGACCATTGGGGAATATTTTATATCTATACAAAAAACAGTACCATTTTAGTGCCAGTTATCTATGTTCCTTTTTATATATCCTAAAATTTAAGCAGAGATGGGATAAAACAAGTTTTCTGAAAAAAATAGTATCTACGTATACCATAAGTTCTAACTTTGCCTTGGTAGACTTGCTTGGATTTTTTTAAAGTGCTAATGATTTATTACCTAACATAAATAAATATAAACATATATGTGCATACATATATATCTAAGAAAATAAACAATTTGAGACTCACATAAAACTTGCAGAGAAAAACCAGATGCAGCTCAGAGTATATAATAATGCCCACCATTAGTCTCTTTACCTCCTAGTAAATGCACATTTTTTACACAAACAATGAAACAGAAAAATTAGTAAACCAGTTTTTTTGATGCCAATATCAATATACTCTTTTAAAACCCAATTTGAGAGTAAATCAGAAATAAATTATAGAAGCTTTATTTTCAATTAAAACAGAACCAAAAGGAATACTTGTCAGGAAAGCTTATGATTTATATTATTTATATTTCTTATTGTTTTAAAATTAGAATAATCTAGACACATTGATTTTTACTTAGAAAGAAGTCTTTAAATTTTCTATTCACTTCCATAAAATCACATATTGCTTGGTGGTTTAGTGAGTTTATATGCAAATAATTATAAACATAGAGATTCGACCTCAGGGTGGAATTTCCTGCAAAACATTAGATGGATATATAAACATACTTAGACCAAGAGAAGTTTAGAACCTCTCAACAACCGGACAAGTATTAAGATTAGGAAAGTATTTGGAGATAAGTGGCTGGAATATTAAAGACTATAAAGCCATAATTTTTACACACAGATGTCCAGGTAGCTAATATAATGCACCTTTCTCTGGGGAGAAAACTGGGACTGAAGAAGTATTCAGCAAAAGCTCCTCCAACTGAGAGATCAGATCAGTCCATCTTCTGAAGTATGGTAAGGTCCAAGCTGAGGGAGTCTTGGAAAATTTGTTTCTAACAATTGTGCAAGATCATTGATATCAAACTGCCCTCCAGAGAAGAGTTGAAAGTCAAGATTCTTGCCTTAGGACTAAAGCCTAGAATATGACAATCTCAGATATATGTTCCCAATATCACTTGGACTTGAGAAGAAGCAAGGGAGAAGAAAATTAAAATATTTAGCAAACTTCTAAATATAATATGATATTTTAAACTTTAATCTCCTTAGAACTTTAAAATTACTAGGCTTCTTCCTAGGAAATTTATATCAGTTTGGAGTTTATATTGAAATTTGAGGTATTTTATGTTGCTGGCATTTTACTCTTGGAGAAATTTTATGTTGCCATTTATTCTCATTGCAAATCCTCTAATGGATTTATTGGATAACATGGCTGTAGAAGAAATTGAATGGAGTAAATTTTCTTCTGAGGACAAAGTGTACCTTTGGAATCAATAAATAAAATGATAGTTTTTTTTCCCCTTTCTTGTGGCAAAAAATAAAATTCCTCTTGCCACTATAATAGGAATATATGACAAACAAGTCTTAGGTCTTGGAGTAGTTGTCACAAAAGAGTACAAGAACTGTCTTGAGAAACACTGACCTCTACCTGTGAGAGGACCTAGTCCCCATAGATAGTAGATATCAGAGACAGACAGGGTAAAAAAAACAAAACCAAAGAGGATGTTGAGAAGAAAACACTATAGCCTCCTCTTCATGCATAACTCTCTGCTTCTCTCCACCCTTAATCAATAACTTCCAGATACTTTCCTGGCAGATACTTTCCTGGCTTGTGAGTTGAGCAGTGTGGGAAACAATTTTGAGCCTAGAAATTATTGGCTTACAAGTCTATAGCTTTCTTGCTTCTTTGATGGAAGGCCATCAGAAGGGGTCACTGAAGGCAGTGGCTTCTGCTCTTGCTCTTTCAGCTATATTTTTTTCTAACATAAGAAAAACAATTTTATAGGTGTTCTGTTGTGGTAGCCTAGAGTTAAAGTTAAACCTATACAATTAACTGTTGTAACGCTTGATATGTCTTAATCAAAACATGGATAACTCTTTTGTTCCTTTTAAAAGAAAAACAACCTGAACTCCGTATGACCTCTATTAATAAAAGGGAGGCATGAGATTTTTTTTTCCGAAGAGGTTGGCTCTCTTGCCTTCTCTCCTCTCACCTTTCAACTCAAAAACTTTGTCTTGAGAGAATTTAATTGCTTTGACCCGGGACTTGGCTGGTCTGGAGGCAAGAGGAACAACTACAACAAGGGAGAATGGACTTTTCATTGGATTATCAAGAGCTCCTTTTCTCTCTTTCCAGGCATTTGACTCTGTAGAAAAGGAAAAATTATTTTTCCTGCTCCCTTCCTACATTCACTGGCCAGTGGGATACTATAAATTGAATGCATAAAAGAAAGATTAACAAAAAAACTTTATTAGCATGTATGATGTTTATGTGTGGAGACACACAGAGATTATAATTCAAAGCATTTATTAGAACATAGGTTTTTATGCCATCTTGGTTACGGAACAATTGTTGACATGAAAAAAGAAAAAGACCTGTTTTTCTGGGAAAACAAATTGTGGGAAAGTAACTATATAGGATATGGAAGATATATTAAAAAACTAGTTAGTAAAATTTGTTATGTAGATTCCTCTGTCTGTCTCCAAACAAATAGGGTCTAAAGTTATGTCTAGTGATTAACTTTTGTTATTCCTAATAGTGGAGAGTAGAGTACCTTTGAAAATTTAATGTCCTACTTTCAGGCAAATAAGAAGTAGTAAACTTTCTTTTTATCTGCTACTTCTCAGTTTCCTTCAGTTCAAAATCATTCTTATGCCAAAGTGATATATTTTGAAGTGGCATACATATTTTGATACCATAAATCTATGAAGCTGGCATCTATTCTAGTCTTTGTTTACATACAAGTTTTACAGGGTTATTATGGTTTGTACCTGGAATGTTCCCTAAAATCTCAAGTGCAACAATGTCCAAAGGAGAGCCTTCTGAGAATTTGACTAGATGGTGAGGGCTTATGAGATCTTATTAGTGGATTAATATATTGGTGACTAAATTGACTACTGGAAAGTGGGATCTAAGTGGAGGATATAGGTCACTGAGAGAGTTTATCCTCTCTCTCTCTCTCTCTCTCTCTCTCTCTCTCTCTCTCTCTCTCTCTCTCTCTCTCTCTCTCTCCCTCTCTCTCCCTCTCTCTCTCTTTTCCAACTTCTATGAGCTGAGCAGCTCTACCATGCCCTTCTGCCATGATGTTCTGCCTCACTTCATGCCTGGAGCAATGGAGTTTGTTAACCATAGACTGACACCTCTAAAACCATAAGCAAAATAAGTATTTCCTCCTACAAATTGCTCTTGATAGATATTTTAGCCACAGCAACACAAAGCCGACTAATACAGATTCCTAGTAAGATTCTTAAATCTCTATAGTCCTCAAGCATTGCCGGTAACTGAGGACAGTAAATGTAATGTGCAAAACTAAACTTTATCTAATAATTTCACATTGTTATAATACCTTTTAATCTACATCTCTCTGATTTATGCTCTATTTCTTAATAACTTTAAAACTTGGAGGAAGAAAGGAACCATACCTACATTTCAGAACTCAGTAGTATCTATGATAATGACAGTTACATGAAACTGCTAAAGTCTACCTCTTCTAGAAATGTTGTGTGCATATATGAATGTATCGCTTTGAATCTCACTCACTATTGTATAGAATGACAATTCACCAATAATACTTTTAAGTACATTCTTTTCTATTTTTGTTGCATGGTAATTTGTTTTTTCATTCTTACTGCTCTTTGCTAAGTGTTATCATTATCACTGCTATGAATAATTCTGTGACATTCTCAAGTGTTTCCTTTTAATGTTTCCACAATGTTTTTGTGTATTTATATTTATTATATTTTACATTATATAATGTGTATTATATGTTATATTATTTATATTATATTTCAGGAATCATTTTCAATTGGCATAGCATATTTTCGTGTTTATCATTACTTTGTTGTTATTCTTGTATTTTCCTCTCTAGAACAAATCAAGGATCTCAAAAAAAAATAGAAATTCAATAAAATTATAAAGTAATATTTTCCCCAACTTTAGCTCTTCTAGCCTATGCAGCTTTTACTTTAAGAAAATTTTGGCCGAGTTCTAGAAACTGTTTACTAAATATGACCAAACACAGTGATTTTCCTCTTATTGATTACATGCTTGATATACCTAACCAGGAGATGAAGGAGGGGAGAGAAATTTACCATTTGAAGTAATTAATGGGAGAATTGGAGTAAATTTGCAAAACAGTGTTCTCTACAAAGAAATTGAGGAGATATTATTGGGGATATGTGTACACACATGTCTAGAGATGTCATCATCACATATAGAAGTGGGAAGTTACCTCAATATGCTCAGTCTGAGATTAGTATAATGATCAAAATAATATGGTGAATGTATCACTATGATATTATGACTTCGATTCATTTGGAAAGAGAATATTCTGCTAAGTGAGATTAGGCAGTCTCAGACGGTGAAGGATCACAGGTTTTCTGTCATATGTGGAAACTCCAGAAACATTAGGAAACAAAAGTGACTTCAGTCAAATGAGGGGATATACCAGTAGAATAATGAAGGAGATTTGGAAAGGAAGGTAGAGCAGGGAAAGGGGAGACTTAATAGAGGAAACCGTTCAAATAATACTTTGTTTATATATAAGGTTATCAATTCCAATCACAATAGGATGTACGGGGAGGTGGAGAGAGCTGAGTGTGATCCAGAGGGAAACACACCAAGTGCTATGTGTACACATATTTCTATCACTCTGAACCTCATTATGATGTATAATTATAATGTACTAATAAAAGTAAATAAAAATACAATGGACAGGTATGCTTCTGGGCAGGGAATTTTGCATTATAATGAGCCAAGTTTATTCTATTTCATTACTGGCAGCTAAACTAGGGAATGTGCTTGTATCCTGGCTGTCTGTTGGCTGCCAGCCTGCATAAGAAATAAGAAAGTGATATAAAAAGAAAAAAAATGAGTTTAATGTGGTTTTATAAAACTGAGGAGAAGCTCAAATATTAAAATACAAAACTGTTTCCATAGAAACTTGATAATATATAACTAGAAAAGAGGGCTGTTTTACATGCTAATTTTAGAAATTGTTAATATGGTATATAATTATTATAATTATTTTTATTTCATAAGTTTCTTACCATTTAAGGGCTAATGAGCATACAGCACACAATGCTTATATCTCAGCTTTTGTAACTTTGTATTCAGTCATTTTAATGATAGGGATAACTTATGGCCCTATAATTTTGATTTTCTTAAAAATACTACTGATGCATGTTAGATTTTCTATACCCAATAGGTGAAATGCAGAAAATATAAAGTTAATTTTCATTTTGGATAAAAACTTGAAAATGTATAGTTTATTAACTTATTTTTCCTAACATAAAGCAGTAGTGGGAAGGTTATTGATAAACTATTCTGCCACAGCTCCTTAAATGCCACAGCTCCTTAATAGATGGATCTTGAGCAAGCCTTAGTCACTCGAGTCCTTCAAGGCAGATGATTCCAAAAGAAGGAATGTGTGGCATATCCCACTTTGCATTATTATATTCTGGAAATTTTTGGTGCTTTGGGTTTTGTTTTTACATTAATTATAAAGGAAAATTTCTTAGAAACGTGGTCGGTAGATAATGATCTCTTAATAATAGCTGAAAAAGCAGTGCTTCTAGACAAACCCATATAAGGAATTCATTAACCTCTTACAAGCATTAGTCAAGAAATAGGCTTTTCAAGTTTATCTAAGTACCTACTACAAATAGGCTTTTGTCCACTCCCACCTTGTCTCTCTGAAATTTTACAGGACACATTAACCCTCTAGGTACCTGAGATAAAGATAAGAACACTGCTTAAAGGGGCTAAACAAATTGTAAAGATTTAAACTAATGGAAATTAATTTTTATATATGTGTTGTATTTTTAAGAATTTTTATGTACTAAAGAAATTTTATATACATGTAACCTTGACTGGTTGAGGATGGCCTTTGGAGGAACAAATCTGTGGAAATTCCTGTTTTATATGTCTCATTACAAAAAAAAAATAGTATAAAACAGCAACTAACAAACAGTAAAACAGATATCCTTCTTCTCTGCATTCAGTGTGAGCATATTCTCACGACCTCGTCTCATTCCACACCTGTCGACGGACCCCTGACCCCACTGCCTCAAGGGCTGGATCCCAGCACTATTCTATTGAAATGTTTCAAATATATACAATCACTAAATATTTATGTTAATAATTGCTGCCTTACAATCTATGTTAGCCATACAGAGGCAAATATATTTGGAATAGCTTATAGATTTTAATAATTCATCTCATGTAGACATTAGCACATAAAAATAACTTTCTAAGATAACTGATTTGATATTTCAGGCAAAAATATTATGAAGAATTATTGTGCAAGATAGCATGTCGCTTCTCCTAGATATAGAAAAATAATCACACTATCCCTTCTATTCTTCTATTTTGACTCCATGAGGTGGTATGGTCTATAATATTGTATTAATAAGTAATATTTTTCCTTTTAAAATTAGGAAAAAATTTTAAAATTTAGTGAACTTACTTATTATGACTTGATCTTTATGGTGATTAAAATTACTACTAATTATAGAACATCTGATTTCCAATATTATAATAAAAATAACTATACTTACAATTCTCATGACAAAGTTAATTGTGCGACAAGATCATATAGAACACAGACTCAAATTCTATTGCCCAGTTTAAAAAAAAAAAAACTAAGAAATTTCTAGGAAGAAAATTATTCCTTTGAAAAAAGAGAAATAGTTTGCTATTTTAACAACTCTTGGTCTGAATAGAAAAGTAGTAAAATTATTTCTCAAAATGGATATTTCCCAATGCCACTTAGTAAACACTAACAATTATGAATTTCTGTGAATATTTTACTTACTAATCTGCTTTCCCACTGGGTGTAGAAAGATTTGACCATAAATGTGAAGTAAACATAACATGAATCTAATGATTTGGAATTTCTAGTCTATTTACTCAGTTGCTTTAGAAATCTTTTAGAAATAAATTTCTGGTGGTTCCATGTCCAGGAACATAGAGGAAATATAACGATGACAAAGATTTACATAGTCTCAGTTCCTTGAAGCTTATTTTTATTATTTGTTATATCTGTTATGCAAGAAAAAAGGAGAACTGGAATTAGAGAATAATGTGAGTGTGCCTACTTTAGGAAAGTGATTGGAGAAGGCCACACTGTGAGAGAAATATTGAATAAAAACTGAAAAACTTGGAATAGGATTATAAAAATCCTGGGGAGAAGAGCAGCCCATGAAAATGGAAGAGCTCTTGCTTGATATTTGAAGAATTTAAGAGAAGTCCAGTGTAGTTGAGAGTAGATGACATCAGATAACATTAGAGATACACATGAATAAGAAGATATTGACAATTTTGCAATTGTGAAAGTTTAACAACACAACTTATATTTTTTTTTGAAAATTTATGATACTTGCTCTGATGGTAATTGTTTCAGTCCATATTTTCATTGCTGTGACCCAAAAACCTGAGGACAACTTTGAGGAATATTTATTTGCTCAAAGTTCTGGAAATTCCAGGGATCCAGTCTATGCTAGGTCAGGTAAATTCTGCAGAGCTCAGGGCGTGGTGTGAGGAGAAGAGAGAGAGAGAGAGAGAGAGAGAGAGAGAGAGAGAGAGAGAGAGAGAGGGAAAGAGAAAGAGTTAAGGGAGACATGCACTGTCTCTAAGGCCCCACCTCCAGTGACTCACCTCCTCCAGTGACATCTCACCTGCCTAAGTTACTACCTGATACTTTCATTATTCACTGATATGATTAGAACCTTCCTAATTCAATCATATCACCTATGAACATTAATATACGAGCACTTCTGGGGACATTCTATATCCAAGCCATAACAGTAGTGAAGAATTGCAGAAGTGGAGAAACAGTTTATAAAGAAACCAGAATATCTTACTACAAAATATACCTTTTTGACATTTTTTTAGTTAAATTTAATAAAGAAGCAGTAAATGTAGGAAAGGCTCTCTGCTTTCTTTGCTTTATGCCAAAAGATAGTCTAATTTATATTTATATTCTTCTTCACTGGAGATGACTGTAAGCATTTATCAGCCCATAGAAGACATCGGGAGGATCTGTAAACCAATCTTACACTATTAGTTTCCTCTAATGTGTTTACATTGCAGTTTTCCACCCTTGGAAGCATGAAACCTTCTCCTTTGTTCTGTTCTTCACAAATTTATTACTCCTTGTTAAAGATTTGTTAAAGATGCTAGATAAGCCAGACTTCCAAGACTTTGCTTTGAATTGTTTTTCATTAAGTTTTATTTTGTGTGATGTGCATTACACGCTTTAATATATGTGCTTATTTTTCTCTTGTTAATCTGCTTTCTTTATAGTTATGTTCCAAGTAAGAACTCATGGGGGTTAAGAAAAACTCTTATTTTTTTCTTCCCTGATAATTTTCACAGCTGTTACACTACAGTAAGAAAGCCTGATGCTGGGTTTGACCTGGATAGTAGAGAAGTGTGCAAGAAATAAGAGCAACTGTGATAATAATAGTAATGGTGTAATGGTTTGGATTTAAAATGTCTCCCTAGCTTTCAGGGAAACAAGGTAGAAATGCTGGGAGTGGGGTTTAGTTGCTAAGGAAATGTCTCTTGGGGTGTGACCTTGAATATTATATATCTTTCTCTGCCTGTTTTCCCTCTGCATCCAGCCTTATGATGTGATAGTGTAGCCATCAGACACTGAACTTCAAGCCCTGGCTTCACATATACTGAACCCAGAATCTCTAGAAAACTGTGAGCAAGTAAATCTTTCTTCCACTATGCTGTGTGGTCAGTCATTTTTGGATTATAGCAGTGGGAATGTTGACTGAGAAAATTGGTAATGTGACAGTGACACAAGATATTTAAGAGTGGCTACAATGTTACATATGTGAATCAAAGCTACAAAAGGATGAAGTGATGTTAGAAGATATGTGAAGTGCCATGAAAGTAGTGAAAGGATAATGGCCTGAATGATCAAATGACGCTGAGTAATTGGGGCAGCGGGTTTCTTGAGCAAGTGATATGAAGGCTAGGATGCTGTGGTTGGGAAGCAAATCTCTACAAATAAAATTTTAAAGTGGCCCAGGGTCAAGATGATAAATTAGGTGGTGGCCATGACAGTGTATCACTGAATTCTAGGGAAGGGAAAGATAATCAGGAAAAAGATAGACTGAGAGACCAGGGTTTTATTTAATCTATTCAGAGGTTGAACTTGCAATGATTAATGACAGATGTGGGAGAGAGAAGGCTGTTAAATTGAATTATTCAGCTATAAAGGCAATCCAGAATTGAGGTATAAACAGAGCTGTAATTGATCCTTGAAGTGCTAAGAAACAAATTATTGTCCTCATTTGTAGTTTAGAAATAACTATATTTGACTTTGAGTTTAATCAAATTGAATCAAAATTATTTTGAACTTAACCCGAAAAAATCTTTTGAAAACCTTAGAAAGTGCTGAAAATACACAAACTATTACTATTATAAAAGTAAGGTTGACCCAAAAAATCTCTACCTAGAAGACATTTTATTCTTCTAGTTTTGTCTTTATGACCAGTTGTATAACAAGACACAATTCTATAAAAATATATGTAGTACATAACATGACTTCAGAAATGCTAACTGTGCTTTATTGATGTAAGTGAAAGAAAAATGTTTTCCTTAATGAAGCAACAAAGTTATTGTGCAAAGACAAGGATTGTTTCAGTTTGTATTCTTTTTTTTTAATTTTTTGTTGTAGTAATTCATGCAATATAGCATACATCTTTGTTCAGTACGAGTTGTTAACAACATATTTGCACACAATTCTCATTTGACCCCTTCCCCAATTCCCACCCCAATCCCCTCACCTTCCCTCCCCCTCAGGAGAGCAAACGACCCAATCAAAAAATGGGCAAAGGACCTAAATAGACACTTCACAAAAGAAGAAATACAAATGGCCAATAAATGTATGAGGAAATGTTCCACATCACTGGCAATCAGGGAGATGCAAATCAAAACTACCCTAAGATTTCACCTAACTCCAGTCAGAATGGCAATCATAAAAAACATGAACAACAACACCTGCTGGCGAGG
>PVLC010015418.1:0-37425 GCA_004027655.1 Graphiurus murinus | reverse complement strand
GTGCTTATTGATACAAAGACTACCAATGGCCAATAACATTCGTGTTTCTGTGCCATTTACATGAACAAATGGAAGAATGTGGCCAAAGAGATGGCATTATCATGACACTGCAGGAGACAAGTTCTGCCTCTCAGATCTTCCATGCAATAGCTGCAAGCCTCATGCCAGAAAGTGGATTTCCTTTAGAGGACTTCCTTTACGGTTAAATTTTTATGGGCAGTAAGACATGAACAAAATATCGATGAATGAGGGAATTCTAAACTCTTATAAAGCTAACCCAATTATCTATGCAAATGGGATCATGGGTTGCACAAATCAACAATTCCCAAAGCTAATTCCCTGGTTTTAATTTAGCCAACAATTTCTATTTTTCATATTTTCTCATGAACAAAACCTCTCCTCTTTCCCTAACTAGCACTATAACTAACCCAAATGGACCAGCATGAATTTCATCTCACCTCATTTTCTCTTTCCCAACCTAAAAAAGTATCCAATGCATAGAAATGGCCTAAAGAGGCAGCAGAACAGGATGGAAACAAAAGGACTAGAAATCCCTGACAGAATAATGAACTCTTGAAGAATCCAGTATCAGATGAAACTCACGTAACTTCTTATTTTCATACAACTCTCATCAAAATTTGGCAAATTCCAATCTTAAGACTGTCCAGAAGCCTAGTATATATTACTTAGCAGTTAGATTTCACTTGTGCAACATTTTCTGTGTGACTAGATGATTTATGTTGGTATTCTATATGACTACATTTTTGTTGGGAATATTTTGGATGGCTCTTTACAAAAGAAGTCTCTAATATAAGACAAAGGATTAAATGATTAAAGAAATAGTAGCATAATAAGAAACACAGAAGCCTTTTAAGAAGTATCTAAATCCAATGGAGATTGTTTGCAGTAGTAGAGAAAAGAAATTACCATTAAAGTTCAATAGATTTTAAAGAACTGATGCATAAAAACAATGGCAGCGCTGGGCATGGTGGCACATGCTTGTAATTCCTGTACTTGGGAGGCTGAGAAAGAAGGATCACAGGTTCACAGTCAGTCTCAGCAACTTAGCAAGGCACTCCATAACTTAGTGAGGTCCTTTTTCAAAATTAAAAAAAAAATAGAACTGGAGGTATGTTTAATGAAGATCAGAAAGCCGATAGAGAACACAATCACTTTGAAAAATTACTAAACGGGATAATATATAAGCTCATATGAAGCACCACACAGAAATCCTACTCAGTGTTAGCCACTTACCATGTTCCTTTATGATACTTGTGACTTGAGATTACCTTATGTATAAGTTTACGGAGTATAAAAAATATTTTATCAGATAATTCCCATGTTTGAAGAAAGATTTTCCAGTTTAACTTTTGAATATTTTAAACTTTTATGACCTATTAATGGAGAACAGATTTTAAACACAACTGCTTAGTGGCTTGCCCATGCATACATACGTGTATGTTCTAAGAAAAAAAGATAAAGTTGAAATAATAAGTGAAGATGAATTTTACTTTTAGAAAAGAGGTGGTAAGAAGATAAATAAATTCATTTTGTCTGAAGATATAATATAGGGACTATTCTCAGAAACTGCTCTGCCTTAACTAGGAAAAAATGGCCATATGAATGAATGTACATGGCTATTTGTCCTTTTAATGTCTCCCCAGTAGACCATTTCTAACAGAACCCCAGACTTCTTTGCTGAATGTACTCTACCTACATTCTAAATGTAACACAACATGATAAAGAGAGAAAATGTTTTGATTTCTCTTTTATTTGAGTCAGTCCTGACCAGACTGTTGTTGCTACCAACCATGACTGTGCTTCTCACTGCCTTGTTTCTAGAACTGTGTCATCTATGCTCAAGCCAAGTAATCAGGCTTCTCTATTTCCTGAGCTCATGACTTACTTCCCGCAAACTTCATATGGATAAAGTTAGAGTCCATTTTTGCTGCATTCAGCAAGAGAATCATGACATATGGAGTTTTTAAAGTCAGCTTAGAAACAGAAAACATGAAATGTGGCAAAAAGGGGGACAGGAAGTTCCTGAAAGAACATGAAAGACTCATCAGGATATATTAATAAAGTTGCATGCTATATAAAAAGCATAATTTAGTGAATTATTACCACTTTTAGTACCAAATCTTGATCTGTGAGAGATACTACATGGAAACTGTTACTTAAATTGTAGATATAACACCTGAAATGTTAGAATCAATGTCCAAAGACATAACTGACAAATTTAACCTAGATTTACCTGTGGAAAGTACTATACTAATACACTGATGAGGTCAGTTTCCTGAAATAGGTAATTCCAATAAATATTACATTTTAGGATGAAATATGTAGTAGAAGCTCAAATTAATTTTATGTATTTACAACAAATTCACTATAAAAGTAAAAACAAAATATTATAAAATACATCTGTCAGAACCTCAAATTCAATGTATACCTTTTTACTAAAAAAAAATTTAATCTATTTATGAGATAATTACTGGCAAAGCATTAAGAAGCATATGTATATGTATATATATATATATATATATATATATATATATATAAATTGAGGTACATCTTTAACATAAAAATAATGCTAATCCACTTAAATGTTCATTCAAATACTCTGTAGATACCTTTCATAATAAAAAATACTGAAAAATATCTATATTTGAAAGTGACTTCAGTAAATGTTAGTTCAACCACTATTTTATTTTCCATAGAAACCACTCTTTTCATTTTTTCAAAGTAAAAAGTAATTGTGTCATTTTTGGCAGTCTTTGGAATGTTTTTCTGGGTAATCTTTTGCTCTTCTATATTTTTTAAAGTTTAGAGACTCAGAGATAAAGTCATCAAGCAGTTATCATTCTATGCATTTCTATTTGGTTTTTGTCTTTCTATTTTTCATCATTCATTGATGATATAAACAGACTTGTCTTTTGACTGAAATTCCTATTTTTATAGCTCATAATTTATGAAGAACATGGCCTTCTGTGATAAAGACCCATCAAAAGCATCATTATTCTGCATTTATCTGCAACAAACTGCCTGTTTTATCTATTAGTATTTAAAAGGTTCTGCTTCTTTTCTCTGTATCTGGCTATAGTCCTTCAATTCATCTCATCTCTATTATCTTTTGGGATAAGGCTTTGCCTAGATTGTGGGTCAAAAAAAATCACATTATTCAAATTATCTGTGACATTCAAAATAAAAAAATATTTTCATGCAATCTTATTTTGGTGAAGATGGCAAATGAATATCATTTAGCACTTCTGATACTGATCTGATCTTTTGTACTGATTGCCTCTGGTAATGCTTTGCTATACAAGATGTACTGAAATAAACGATTTGTCCTTCGGTTCTTTCAGGCCTATGTTCTTTATCTGTTAATGGGCTCCACATGTCTAGCTTTTCAAAACTCCTTAAGTTGCTGCATTGAATGAGAAACATTTAGCTGATCCTGTTTCTGAACACTGGTCATTGTAATCTGCACAGTAATAATAAATGAGTAAAAATGGTCCAAATGGGGATTGAGACTTTGAAAGGAAGTTACATTCAGGGTGAGAAAAAGCACAACTTGGAATGGAGGTAGACTGAGACAAGCAATCAAGACATTCCCCAAGTCCCTCAGATCCACAAAAATCTACAGACTGTCATATTTTGGTTTAAAGTCTGATATTGTCCAGAATATTCTGAAAAATCCTATTCCCACACACAACATGGACATGAATATTGTGTGTGCGTGCTTTAAATTCCTTCTCGTTCCATTAGTAATAACATTATACTGAACTCTTATGAATGGCAACTTGATTTTTGCTTTCCTTGTCCCCCTAGATTTAACTCATCAATGCTTATTCAACCGTGTGGCTTGCATATTATTTACAAAATACTCAAGGAAAGGTAGAATTTAGAGTTTTAAAAACATGTAACTTCAATTTTGAAGATTACTGAACTGGTAGAAATTTTGAGGAATACCTAGTTTATTTCTCTACTTTGAGAAGGGTAATCTTAAAAGGCAGGTATGTATTCATTGTTATAAAACCCATCAGGAGGAAGTTAACATACACAACATACTTTGGTGATCTGTTCAAGGGTATCTCAATCCTATAATAAAAAATCATATCATAGCTAACAAATTCATAGCACATATTCTAATTTTTGTATACAAACAGATCTTAATTATCATGGTGGGATAGATACAGCCCTGCAATTAGAATCTAAAGACCGGAGTCATTGCTCTTTTCTAGCTGTGGACGTTTTTCAAGTCATTGAGTTTCCAAGAGTCTGGATTTCTTCTTCTGAGAAAATTGTATCAGCATAGTTTGTTATAGAATTGCACACAGTAGTTTAATTTTACTGTTATCAATGTAATTATCAAGTCAAAGAACACACTCAGCACCTCCTAAGTAAAAGATCTTCTACAGGTAACCTGGAAAACAGAGGCACACCACCTGGTCTTTGCTATTAAGGAGCTGAAACCTCCATAAAGAGAAGACCCAACCATAAAATGTGAACTAAATCAATACAACATATGCCACCTATAAACTTATGGTTCAAGATGTAAGTTCTACTGGAATTCATGGGAGGGCTAACTTAATGTTCTGTGGAGTAGTGAAGAAGTCAGCATATGCCTGAAGACTAGAATATGCAATTTCTGCAAAGATAAGAAAGTACTGGTCCAGGCCAAATCAAGGCTCATTCCCTAAACACACTAAACAAAACTTACTTGGGAATAAAATGAGCCCATCTATTGCCTTGAATTGAAAGATAAAACATCACCCATTTAAACAAATAATGACAATTTCTCTACAATCTTCCAGAAAAAAGGGTATAAATTAAAACATAAGTGCATTCTGAAGGAATCTTGCAGTTAAATGGAAGGAAACTGAAACTAAGATAAATCAAAATCTCATTTGACCCAAATGGAAAACAGCATCACCAGGATTCCAAATGAGTTGTGCTGAGTTTCATCCTGTATGCTTATTCCCAAATTCTACTTTGTTCTTCTTTCACAAATGCATACATACAAATACATATACACAGCCTACAGAATCACACGTTACATACACACATGGCCACAAATAATATTTAATAACTATGTCATTTTTAAAGAATCCCTTCCTCTAACTTTTTCATCACCATTCAAGCAGAAAGAAGAGTTTATGTATATGTTGAACTCAGAGAAGAAATGATACAAAAGAATAATGAGTCAATTATTGGATTTTAAAAATGCAGCTAGAGTTTGAAAATATCTAGCAGAGATAATGATCTTGAAAGTCATGGTTTTATTTTTCAAAAGCCAAGCACTTAAGAAAGAAAATGTTTTCTAACAGTCAGTTTTATATATTAAGAAATAAATGAAATTCTGAGTATGAATTTTTAACTAAAACTAGCAATTCTCAAAGCATAGTCTAAAAATCATCTATATCACAGACATGTAGAATATGTCATAAAATTGCAGACTTTGGAGCCATACCCTGACTCTACAAGGATACAGATAGGAATATTCATTTTAATAGGCAACTCAACGTTCCTTATCCATAATAGGTTTGAGGAGCGATTCTTAAACTCTATGTTTTAGTTAGCTTTCCCATCATTATGACCAAAGTATCCAACAAGAAAAATGTAGAGGAGGAAAGGTTTATGTGGATCACAGTTTCAAAAGTTCAGTCCACAGCAGGCTGGCTCCAAGGCAGAACTATCATGCTGGCATGGTGTGGCAGAGGAGAGCTGTTCAGGGAAGTCAGGAAGAAGAGAGGGAGAGAGGGAGAGGGAGAGGGAGACAGGGAGAGGGAAACAGGGAGAGAGAGAAAGAGGCCAAGCCAGATATAGTCTCCAAGTCGACACCCACAGTAAGCTATCTCCTCTAACCATATCCTATCCTATAGCTACCCCCTAGTAAGTCCATCCAAATTACTGATTCATCGATGGATATATTCACTGATGAGATTAGAGCCCTGATACAATTATTTTACCTCTGAACATTTTTGCATTGCCAACACATGAGCTTTCCCAGGGGATACTCTAAATCAAACCATAACACCATACTATGAAGAAAAATAAATGATGAAATCTTTTTTTCTTTTTCTCCTCCAATAGGGATATGTTTTTGGCCAGTGAGACAGAAAGAGAATTGGAAGGAAGAATGTGATTGGAATAGACATGAGTGTGGATCTCTTACAAGGATCCAGAATGCTACCTGGGCTGAGCCCAGGAACAAGGATAGGATCACAGAAACTCTAGTAGAAGCATGAGTGTAATTTGGAGATCCTAGATAAGATAGGAGCAGATCATAATTTTACTTCTAAATTGTTTCTGCTTCAAGAAATTACATACATCCTAAGGAAGTTCTAGTTTTGTCCTTATTCAAGAGTAAGATCGCCAATAGCCAGGGAAGACACAGATAAGGATGTGCATTAGGAAAGTCCTCACAAATCCTATGTCCTCTGGAGACATCTTCAGAAGGAGGTAGAGTGCCTAAGAAAGCAAGCAGTTGGTGCAAAAAGAGTTAGGAGAACCAAGTATTATGGGTTAACTTGGGACTATCAAAAAAGATATGTTAGAGTCCTAATCCACAGGATCTCAGAATGTGAAATTTTTATTAGAATACATGGTCTTTATTGAGGCAATAAAGTTAAAATGAGGTCAATGGGGGGCATCATTTAATATGACTGATGTCTTTATGAACAGAATGAGGTTGGACACAAAAAGGCATACATAGAGGGCAGACAAAGGAAAGTGAAACAAGGTGAAAATAGCTATCGACAAGCCAAGAAGAGTCCTGCAATAGATCCTTTCCTCTTAGCCCTTAGAAGGAACCAGCCCTGCTGACACTGTGATTTTGGACTTCTAGCCCTAGGGGTTATGCAGAAATGGGATTGAGCTACAAAGTGTGCAGTCTTAAAGAGGAAATATGACCTGGAAAGTCAGACTGCTGCTTTTTTCTGTTCTGAAAGCTCTCTTATTTGCTCCTTTTATCATCTGAGGCATCAGTGTTGAACCTAGCAGTGCTAGAGACCAACGTCTGAGGAGACGTGACAAGTATTACACCTTAGCTAAAGGCACAGAGGACCACAAATGGCATATAACTGCAATATCCCAGAGATTCCTGGCACACACATAAATTCTCCTATTCTGTCCTAGGGGGAGAAAGGCAGATCAGGGAGGGAATCCTGAATTGACTGAATAGTTTCCAAAATACTACTTCTCATAACAGAAGTGACTGAGCTTTTGGTAAGCATTTGTCATCCACAGAAATTGGAGCTGGAGTATTTATCCAGTGTAAGAGACAAAGGAAAATGTATCTTTTACATAGATAAGTTTATAAAGACATAAATACATACATTATTCTCATTTCAGCAAATGTGCCTGGTACTTACTGAGGGTTAAGAACACAGAGTATCTACCTCCCACTTACTGATCAATGAACAGTGCCAGTACACTGTGAAGTACCTTGTCTGCATCATGGTCACAGCTCCTTACATCAGATACATGTACAGGAACTATTATCAATTTTCACCAAAATGACAATCTGAAGATTATTGTGTCACGGACACATCACTGGTTAACAGAGATCAAAACCCCAGATTCATTCAACTTGTTGCCTGACTTATATTCCCTGGGCCATGGAAAGTTTTATGTAGAGTAACGTGAGAAGTATTGAGTTGAAATAAATAATTCAGTAAATGATATAAGATATGAATGAATAGAGTGAAACAGGAGTAGGGAGTCACTGATGCCAAAGGCCTTGGGAAATGTTATATGAGAAAATAGATATTTTAGGTATTTTGAACTAGAATAAAAGATTGGGAAACAATGAATAGAGTGTTCCAGAAAGAGAACACCATATCTAAGCCAAGAAATAGGAAGATTATGGCTGGGTGACAAGGGTTGAAGGGCTGATCTTTCAACCATAGTATGGGTCTGCCAGGGAGCAGTGGGAACTCTTCCCTGGGATGGTAGATTGACCCAAGATGTAAAGACATTGCAGAGTCAGGTAGCTATTTAAGTGCAGAAGTGATGCACTCAGGAAGAACTAACTTAGGAAAGCTTGGAGAGTATATCTGGGGAGTCAAAGCATGTAACTGTGATGGGAAGACAAAAGTGAGGAGGCCCTTGCAATGATCCTAGAGGAAGATAATGAAGCAATGAAAGACAGATTCTGAAGTCCTTGAAGTAGAATTAGCAGATATTGGTTGCCATGGTAAGTTTGGAGGGTAAACAAATGCTTGGCTGAGAACTTTAAGGTCTTAATATTTGAGGCTGAGTGAATTGAGATGACTGTAAACAAGATAGGAAATCCAGGCAAAGCTATTCAGTGTGGTCATTAGTATTTGCATGAGATTTTACAAGGGAAATTGTGTGCAGGGAGATGAGAAGCTAGCCAAGTAATAGAGGGCAGAAGAGCAGCATTTAAAAGCTTAAGTATAATGGAACTCTTGGCATGTCTTTGCCCAGACGTTAAGCAATTTTTTCTCAAAATAAATGTTCTAAATATTCAAGAAATATAAGGTTTTAGTGGAAAGAGTTCTGACGTAGTAAGGTTCTTGTGCCAAATTTGCCATTTATTAATTATGTGACCTTTGGCATGTCACTTAATCTAACTCAGAGTTGGCATCCTGATCTGTGGAAGTAAGAGATCTCTAAGGTTGCTATTTCTTGCTTTCAGATGTGATGATTCTCACTCATTTCTTTATTAGAAATTTTTAATTGAAGCATATAATGCATGATAGTATAGGTCATTGTGCCGGGTGCTTCTCAAATACTAATGGTAGATTTAAATAAAAAATTACTGATAATCTTAATGTCATGACTATAGGACTTTCAGCCTTTCACACCTCAAATTCATGGATGCTTCTCTCTGTTTATACCATGACTAAGGACAAGTTCTATAGACTTAGAAAGATGTTCAACAAATAAATAAGAAGAGAAAAGTTATCAGGACTGGGTAGAAGGTTTCTGAAACCATCATTGCAATTTATTATCATAATGGACAAAGATGTCATATGCTATAAAAAATTCTTCTTCATTTGAAATGTTTATGTTCTAAATAATAATTTATGGATTCTGCTGGATATCAAATTCTTACAACAATGATCTAAAAATTACTCAGTATATTGGTTCTTTAGTGAGAGAAAAAAGAGGAATTCCACAGTCTTGCCTCTAAACTCTAGATCTTCCCATTCCAAGTATCACATATAGTAAAAAAGCTCCACTATCTAAACTCTGTTGGGTTTGTCTTACAATTTATCATTTAATAAAATGACCTTTTTCTTCAAAGGTGCCCTACTCTCTCAGAACCCTGAGGAATTCAAGTGAAGACTTTATAAGGTGAATTATTGGCCAAAAGCATCGCCATATGCCAAACTAGTAAGTCAGAGAAAATAATTTCAACCTTCATCCAGAAATTAAATGGTTATTGATTGATATGGAAGAAACTGTAACCTTTCAGATTAAATTAAGAAATGTTGCTGAACACAATTAAAATGTTTCTAACATAACACTGTTTGCAGAGTGCATTTTTGACTAAATTCCATCTCTGAGGTTAATTACCATGTCTAGGGTCCAGGAATAATAGATTAAGTGGAAAGTTGGCTTCAAAAGTTAAAGATTGGGAATAAAGCAAAAAATATCCAGCAGTGATTTATATCCTACTGATGAATTTGAGGGAGGAAAGCCAAATACCCACACCACTGTTCTATGCTAAAGATTTTAGGCTAACATACCAGGATGAAATTAAAAAGATGTTCGTTCTTTTCAGTGGAGGAGGAGCAGACCCTCTCATCCTTAGGAGTCACCTTATTCTTGTAAGTTAGGCTAAAGGTTCAATAACTTATTGTATGTCCTGGAGACATCTTGGGCTGTATGGTCAGCTTTTGTTTCTAAGGAGCTGGCAGCTCTTTGTGAAAATCAACATAGCTGTTAATTACTTCATGAAAGTGGGAATAATAGAAGTTTAGTCTGTAAGTGCAATATCTGTCTCAAAATGACAAGAGGAGTATGGTATATTAAAGAGTAAAGTAAAAGTAAAGCAACTAACTGAGTATTTGTCTTGAATATAGTATTAAATGGCTGCTTTTTGATAAGATGCTCAACTCTGCCTCATTGTTTGTATCTGTAAAATAAAGGTATCTGGCTAAAAGTCTGCCAAAATTGTTCCAGCTGTGTAACATATGACTAATAAATATTTAAAAATTAAAAAGAGGAAAATTATAGTAATATGTGTATACACATGTACATATATATGTATATATGTATATATGTATATATGTATATATATGCACACACACACATGCACACACATAATTCTTTAAACTCCATTGCAGATGCACTTTTAGGGAACTCCAACTAAAATTGTTTTTATGTAAATCAGGTTTCCAAAAGAAAAACCAAGTAGCTCCTGTGAAAACAGCAAAGAATATATACTTAAAAAAAAAAAAAAAAAACACCTCTAAAAGGCCTTCATGACACATTCAGTGAAGAGATGTCCTGGTAACTTTTACCAGTTAATTGATGCATAAAATGTTGTGAAGATTAATGTACATCAAAATCAAAACTAAATTGAATTTTTGACATTTTTGCAAATATAAACCCCAAAGAATACATAGGTGCCTTTTGATTTGTCACAGCTGGAAGACTCTGAATCATGAAGCGCTCTAGGAGAGGCCATTAAGTAGCGTTAGATGGTTTGGCAGTGTGGAGGAAAAGTAATTGAAGAACCAAACTGTGTGTATGAGCATTGCATTTTAAAATATTTACCAAACAGAGATAAAGTGAGTCTTTTTCTTTCATAATGAAGGCATAACATGTTGATTAGGTAGTCAACAGGAAAATTTAATAATTTAAATCCTTAATTTGAATAGGGTCAGACTAAATGATATTTGCTAAAACTTATTTCTGTTCTGCACTTAAAAATACTGCTCATTTAAACAATTTGGTTTTTCCCTCTTTATGAGCAGATAAAAGATTTTAAAGCCAACAACTGCCATATGAGAATGACATTTGAAAAAAGCAATGTGGTATAAAATGAATACAGATGGTAAAATGAGAATAAAAGTCTTAGTATTGGTTCAGTAAGACTATAAATATGAAAATTACCTCAGATCACCTCATTCTGATATGCTTAGCCTCAGTCGTAAGGGGGTGGGATTACTTTAAAGAGAAAAAAAAATACTGATGAAATAAGTAAGGGCTAGCATATCATGAAGTAGATGAGGTTCTCAGTTAATTTTTTGAAAATAGTATTAATAGGCATGAAGGGACCTAATCACATGGTCCATGCATTACCATGTGGTCTAAATGCCCAGGAAGAGGGTGGTTGCAGGACAGGGAATGCAGTTCTACCATCAACCCAAACAACTGGCTTTGTCTAATAGATATATTTTTCTCCTTAAATGGGAGGAGGTTGTTCTTTCCTTCTCTCTCCCTCCCTGCCTGCCTGCCAGCTTGCCATTTTAGTAGTAGACAAGGCTAACAAAGATAACACAGAAAGGTGCATGCATTTGATAATTATAAAGAATTCTTGTATGATCCCTATTATCTTTATGTCCAATGCTTACATTTTAAAATACTTTTATTATTAGGTTGCAACTATCCATCATAGTGAGGTTCACTGTGATACCAACGCGTGCGTGCGCGCGCGCACACACACACACACACACACACACACACACACAGCTCTTGTTATATATCCTTCCACATACCACCCCACTACCACTCCCCCCATCCCTGTACATACAAGTGAAATTGACAGTAATATCTTCATATATTGCCATAGTACTATTTGGTAAACTTCAATGTTCACATCATACAGGCATCAAAGGCCAAAAACAACCCTGTCTTAAAAACTGACTGCTTCATGGAAGAGAAGGAGCCTTTTCTATTCTTGGAAGGACAACAACTTTTTTCTAATCAGTTGCAAAGGATCTAAACCTCTAAAATTCTAAATGAGGTTAATAAATCAAGAAGAGTTAAAATGAAAGCAAGTTTCATAATCAGCTTGCAAATAAACATTGCTGCATATTCTATTAAGATTCGTCCCAAGGCTAAGGCTAAGTCAGAACAAATTTTGCATACATGTACATAGTTCAAAGCTTTTAGGTAGAAATATATCATGATAAAAAAATTATAAACAATACCATTATTTGGTTAAAAAATTACAATAGTATTATGCCATCAGAGGCATGTAACAGAAAGCTTCTTCTCCCTGAAAGAGCTTTTTCTCAATCTCCAAAACAACTATGTTTAGGAAATCACCTGCAAAGGAAATATGAAACATCTAGTCATATCCCATTGAAGTCATACCTGTGTTTCACTGAGCATTACATCCCAGTTATTGCAATGAAGACTTTGATTGAGCTCAGCTTTCTCTATGGGCTTCCCACCTAGTCCCCTAAATTTGATAATATTTGAAAAAAATGAACAGTCTGAAATAATTTCTTCTATAAATCTCAAGAAAGATTCTGAGTTTCTACTTTAGGCAAGTAGATGACCAAGCCAAAAGAGAGAAAAATAACTTTAGGGTAGGACAATCATTTAAAATATATACAAATTGGTTTATGTAAATGTAGATCAAGAGGTCAATGCAGGGAAATAGCCATAGTCATTAGAAGAATGATTATACAAAAACAAAATTGAGAACTAAAACTTGTAATCAAAATATTTAAATTTTTGGAAACAGAAAAAATCAATAGAGAAGATCATGAACAAGCAACAAGAGATGCAGTCAGTCAGGGAAGACTTTAAAGAAGATGCAACACTAATGAACTTTACCAAGAAATATAGATAATGGGATAAAATTAGGATAAATTGCATCCATTGGATTTTTCATATTAGGATAATATTGCTGACCCTGGAAAATACTGTTTCAATGGAAAACCATGGTAGTGTATTAAGAAGAAAGTGAGTTATTGTTGAAAAGATAACCATCCTGTACTAGAAAAATACACATTTTACAGAGGAAAAGGCCTGGATTTTGATCCCTGTTCAAACATTTAAGATAGGACCTCAAGAAAGCCACCTAACATCCAAGAAAAATGTAAAGACAAGAAAGCTTTTTGTCTTTACATTTGGGGAGACTAACAGAACCTCCTAGGATTTTGTGAAAATAAAATGAGATATTGCATGTAATTTGCTAGAATAGCACCTGGCATATGGTAAACACTCAATAAATGTCAACTATTATTTTGTAAAGTCAAGTGGATAGTTTTTGTGTCAATTGCGACTTTGCTTAGTTTTAAAATTTATGTAGGTAGCTGTGTGTGTGTGTGTGTGTGTGTGTGTGTGTGTGTGTGTGTGTGTGTATGTGGGTATTTTAGACAGGAGTAAATTGATTATAGTTCTAGGAGAAGGAAAAAGAAACACCAGTAAGTAATAAAAAAGAGATACTCAAATTCTGCTTAGGGAAGGAAATTTCTCCATTTGGAAAATATACTTTCATAAGCACACTAGGGATAGATGAAATCTTCCAGGCAGGGATTTTGGCTGGTGCTATGACATTAAAGAAGAGAGGAAGATGATTTAAATCAGCAGAGAAGAAAGTATGCCTTTAATACTGAATGTAGAACCCAATTCACAGACTTAGGTTCAAGTAGTTAATTGAAAGGTAGTCCCAGGGAGCAAGAGTAAGAGACCATAGAGATTAAAACTGGGAAAGAGGAAAAACTAATATACTGCTGTATCTCAAAAGAAACTTTCACCTGAGGATTAACGAAAAAAAAAATATTTATTGATTGTTTTCCATACTCTATGAGTAGAGGGTTTCCCAGAGGGCACTGCCTCCTCCGCAGTTCAGACTGTGTTCGCATCTGCCCTGAAGAGTCTCCTACCAGCATCCCATGGTACAGAGTCAAAGAAGGCTTGAAAGATTTCTTTTGGTGCATGCTTGAGACAAGATGCTATCAGTTCTGGGTAAATTGAAGCCTACATAGAATTAATTTGCTATAGTCATGACTAGAATCAGAGATGAGGCCAAGAGTATTGAGCCAGTGAACAGGAGTCATCTGATCCAGTTTACTCTTTGCCGTGTTCGTGTCTTTCCTTAAGTCCAATCCTTAACTGGATCTTCTAGTTTTGGGGCTTTGAAAAGACTTATTAGAGGAAGATTTGTTAAACAAAATCAAATTCTCTCCCTTTCTCGGTGAAATTAGTCACAAGACCTTGATTGGTAGTCACCATATCCTGTCTTTATCACTTCTTTTAAATTTCCCACATGCCAAGTCATAACCTTAACTAATCTGGCTTCTGGCCTATGGGGTGAAACAGACCTTAACCACTGAAGAGTCTGAGCTCTCATTAGTTCTGTAATTATCATGTGATAATTATTACAAGTGCCCATTCACCATTATCACTGGGCACAGGGAACAGACTGACAAGGCATAGCCTTTATCTGTCAGCACCTTTTCATTAACGATTATCTCCAATAGTGTTAACTTTCATGAACTTACGGACTTGCATGTGTGCAGGGCTAGCAGGCTTCTCTTGAAATCTTATGCCATAACTATTATTTTTTTCCCTACTTGTCTCAGGATTTCTATTGGACTTAAAGTTATGACTATTGCCAGGTTACTTTAGGATTTCCATGTTAGTGGACCAGCAGGCAAAGAAAGAGCTCCTGACTAATATGGGAAAAACAGGAATGCTGGTATCTAGTGGAGATGGGAAGGAACTCGAGAAAGCAACTCAAGTCATTGACTGTAGTATTTGTTAGCACTTCTGTGCCCAGTGATAGCATTCTTATTTTCTCATATTAATCAGGAGTTCTTTCTTTGCCTGTTGGTCCACTGACATGGAAATCCTAAAGTGACCTGACAATAGTCATAACTTTAAGTCCAATAGAAATTCTGAGACCAGTAGGGGAAACAAAATAAGTATGGCATAAGATTTCAAGAGAAGCCTGTTAGCCTGAACACATGCAAAGTTCCTAAGTTCATAAAAGTTAACGCTATTGGAGATAATCTTTAACAAAAGGGAGCTGACAGATAAATGCTATTCCTTGTCAGTCTGTACCCTGGTCAGAGTCACCTCTAGGAACAATTACATAGCATAAGGTTGAGAGCACAAAATCTGCGAATGGGTCACCAGAAATGGTGGTGAAAGGGGCCAATCCTTATTTCCAAAGCTTATTTGTCAACCCAGGTATTCTAGCCTTTGAGGAAATAGCATGTGCATTTATTACTCTAATACTGAAGTAGTTTATTTAAAAGTTAGTTCCTAGCAAATATTTGGATAGATTATTCTCATTCTATTTGGTCACTTGCTTCTAGGAAATGCATACATTTATGATAGCGCCAGTAGATTCCAGAGTCACATACCCATTGCTATAAATGATTCCCTTATTCGAAGACAATACTGTAGAAAAACCATGCCATTAAATATGGCATTATGTAAGCTTTTAGATAATGATAGCAGTAGCATACCATGGACAGGGGAAGTAAAGACAAATTTGGAGTAGCCACCAAGTTCTCTATAAACCCTTGAGGCCCTCTCCAGGGTAAAAAGGTTTTGGTGAAATCTACATACCATCTAAGTGACTGCCTAGCTTCCTCAGGATAGTACTGCAAAGATAATTAATCATTCATCTCTGATGTGGACAGGTGAGGTATTTAGAGAAGTGTAGTAGCTAGGCCAGCATTGGGAAAGAATAATTCATGTTTCTGGAATCACACACAGCTGACACTTGCCATCTTGGCCTCTCTTTTCATTGCCCAACTTGTAAAAATTGCAATGGCTAGAGAGAGGGGCTGAGATCCACAAGAAAAGCATAACAAACATTTCAAGGTGAATCTTATACTTTCATTTGAAATTCTGGAACCTGGTTTGGAGTAAAATCTGTTTGGTAATTAGAGAAGATGAAGGTCTTTCCAGATGCTTCCTTGGAGCCTCTGATTTAGAAGTTGGCAATCTAACTCTGTCATTTTCTTTACTTATGTATTCTGAAGCCATAAGCATCAGCTAGTCTACTTCACAATCCTTAAAATTATGTCTGTTGTTGTTGATTTGTTAGAGCCATAGAATAACTCAGCATTTCTACTTCAACTTAGCCTCCTCTGATTCCTCTACAGACCAAAGATGTAGTTATTGTGATACTAGGACATACCTGGGCTTCATCATCATCCCATTGCCCTTTACCACTGAGGTCCCTGTTTCTATCTATCCTTTCTATCTACTTTCTACGTACAAACTGGCTCGAACCATTGTCCTCCAGAAAGCAAAGCTTTAGTCAAAGACTTCTGCAAAGGTAATATATTTGGAAGTAATCACCATGAACAATCAACAACAGTAAAACATGTAAGGAAATAAGAAGGTATGTTATCATGTTAGTCCCTGACCTAGCAAGAGCACTACAATCACTCCAGAAACTTCTAAGAATCATATAAAATGCTTCTCAGAATTTTCCACTTGAGAACTGACAGAGTAACATCCATCAGCTCTCTACTGTTGAGGATTTTATCAGAAGATGTGAACTTTCCTGAACTTTTGGGTTTTATGTGTGTTCAGAATTCTTTTGGCATCCCATGCCACTGTATCAGAAGAGTCTCATACAACACTTTTGCATAGGACTGAGATGAGATGCTGAGAGAATGAAGGGAATCAAAGCACACACAGAACTTCTGTCTGCAGCCATAGCTGGAGACCAGTAAACTGGAAAGGATTGAGGCAGTGCAAAAAAGGCCTTGATACCCAAGGAGGGAGAATTTTATAAAGGAGGAAAGATCAGAAAGTGAAGTATGGAGGGAGTACAGAATTAGATGCAGTAAAACTCCATAACGGTGGAGGAGACAAAGCAAGAGACAAATAGAATGAGAATAATCTACCCAAATATTCGCTAGGAACTAACTTTTAAATAAGAGACTGCAGTATTAGAGTAATAAATTCATGTGCTATTTCCTCAAAGGCTAGAATACCTGTGTTGACAAATAAGCATGGGAAATAGGATTGGCCCCTTTCACCACCATTTCTGGTGACACATTGACAGATTTTTGTGCTTTCAACCTTAAGCTATATTTATGAACAATAATACTACATTTAAAGTTATATGTATTACTACAGTGTAAATCACTTCTCCATATGCTTCCAAAATCTCCAATAAAATCTGAGAAGCTCATGAATATATACAGATACTTGGCAGAACCTAAGGAAGGACCTACTTGTTACATCTGAGTTAGTCCAGGAAGACTTAGGGACAGCACTCAGGAAAGACAGGAGACCTGGAGGAAGAGAAAATCAAAGGGATGTCATCATGCTTCTCTCTAAAATATTATAGCCATATCAAGTGAATGTTTTTGGAATTCTAACAAGTTGTGGGATTTTTTTTTTTTTTTTTTTGTCATTGAAGTGTGACAGTCACCTGTCTAGAAATCACAGGTGTATTTTCAGAAAGTCAACAACCCTACAAGCAGCACTCATATCAAAGGACTGCATATTAACCAGCTCAGGATCGCAAAAGTCCCCCCACTACCCTGTGCACCCTCCTCGTAAGGTCTGCCATTTTTCTTATTACTAACACCATAGCTTGGCTTTGTCTTTTATTGAACTTTATTGACATGCAAAGACTCAGAACGCAGTCTTTAGGGTCTAGTTCCTCACTCCATGCTTTGCTTGTGAAATTCTGCAAGCTTTGAATTTTGGGTAGTAAAATTCAAGCCAAGTTATACATGTTATTTTTTCTGATAATTAAGTTGGAGATCTTTGACAGCTATGGTTTGTCTTCCATTTGGCTGTGAGGATCTAGTTGTGTCTTATTCATCTGTTTCTCAGGTACCTTGTGCAGTGCCTAGGATCATGATAAAATGAATGATAATCTGTTTTTACCCACCACATAAATGACTAGCACAAAACCTCCTTTTACTAGAGCACAATGTGAGTTGACTCTTTGATCATAAAATTATTATAATATACATTCTTATGTCTCTAATATTGCTATTGACATCTCCATCTGCAAATACTAATCTTAAGTATATAGTTTGTACATGCCTGTTTTTATTTCTCTATTTCATTTTAATCAGATAAAAGATTCTTAATTTTGTAGCCAACATTCCCAAAATAATATTAACTAATAAAAAGATGTAGTGATAATGTGATTGGAAATGAAGACACTCTGATTTCTCAGATGGCTGAGGCAAACTGTGAAGAAAATTCCCAGAGGCCTTAATTTCCTATAGTTTCAATGTTTCTCCCACAATGTACCTGCCAATTTTTAATTTTTATTTTTGAGTAGTGTTTCCCTATTTACAAATGTGGGTCATGACAAAATTATAGATTTGGAGATGTTACTGTCATGCTTTCTCATAGATAAAACCAAATTTACAAATTTAAGTGAATAGCACAAGCACTAATCAAAAGTTTGCAGAAAATTATTAGAAACACTAATAAATGGCTAATTACAGTTTTTAGTCCCTGTTTTGTCTTAGTAAAAATATATATATTGTTGGAAAGATCAAGAAGATGTTGTTTATAAGTTTTTTGGTTTTGTTTTTTCAGCCTCCTGGTAAAAGAGAACATACTCTAGCAGGATTTTCCATGAAATCTCCTCTGTGTATTGTTGTAAAAACATTTAATAATACCATTAAATTGTATCTAGCTATCACTTAGCTATAGTAATAGAAATCATATAGTAGCATACTAATAGTTACATAGTGATAGCATAGCTAGTACTCATTATAGACTGAGTATTATTCTAAATACTTTTTATATATTTAAAGAAAGTATTTACATATGAGCCCCAATATTAACACATTTTACCATTATATGGCTTTATGGGGTAGGGATTTTATTATCCTTGTTATATAATTAAGAAAATTTAGCTTCTTAGAAATTAGGACAGAAAATCACATACTGGAGATAGACACAGAATATAACCCACATTTTAGTGCCTGTTCTTTTAACCACTACGTTATACTGCTTCCCATTAAAAAGAAAGAGCTTTGGCATTTGTACTTGGCTTTGAAATGATTTATACGTTCTTCTCAGAGCCAAATGTCTCTTTTATGTGAACTTTGTTGAAGTCTGGAAGAAGCATAGGTGTTCTGGAAGAAAGGCAGAGAGCAGAGTTGAGAGAGAGTAGAATAGGCAAGAGGTGGTGAGGTTGGGCTAGGAGGCAGATGAACACTTGGGGAGGGAGGTAGACCAGGCAGGAGTCTTAAGTAGTATGATTCTGAGTATATATCACAACTGTAATTCTGCTTCTCCATCTCTTTCAATCTTTTCTATTCCTTTCTGTTTTGTAAGCAAAACAGGTGATGAATCAAATTCCTTGGGCAGTTCCACAACTAGAATTTAGCATATCTGACTGTCTCATTCTAGAACCCATCAAACATATGCATATATCACTAATATTGTATCATTTTAAAAGATAAGCTATTAAAGTATGCTAGATGTTATAAAGAAATCCCTAGCCTCTCAAGTCCCATGTAGAATTAATATATAAACACTTTAAATAATAAACACAAATTGGACAAGTGACTCCATGTCCCAAGACACATGCAGAATCATTTTGAAACATTAATGAGAATGTAATTTATTCAAGACAAAAATCTGTAGATAGTATTCTGCATCTACATGCAGTTTGCAACTAAATGATTGATCCAGAACATGCACATGACATATTTTCTGAGGACCTTAACATTTAAGAATTGAATAAAATGTAGAAAATCTGTACATATCTAAAAAGTACAACATTTCAAAAGACATTTCACAGTGAGTTTGTGAAAAAGTGGATTTTTTTATATGAACATATCCTGAGTTTCATGTCAATAGCAAATATGAAATCATGTATATTTAGCAAAATTTGATCATAAAACTGAAGGAACTATTTTAGGGATGGCTCAATGAATCAAAGACTTGTTAGTCATTGTTCAAAAAAATTTTTCAATTAAATTTAACTTAACAACATCTTTTGGAAACTCTCTATGTGACATTGGAGGTCACAGAATGTGAAATAACAAGATTATCACATTGAAGCTTATAAGCTTGTGGGATACATTGTACAAATAACACAACATCGTATTTCATCTGCTGTTAGAATGAATTTTGGTAGAAGTAGGAGAGAGTTGCCTCTTGCCAGAGATTTTATGGAATACTGAAATATCACTCAAAAGGTATTAAGACTCATAAGCAACAAAGTGTAAGAATGTGAAAGATGAATTGTATTGTGGTGAACTTGGATTGGAAAATTCCTAGGAAGGATGAAAAGTCCTAATGAGCCTACATGGAAAACTCTTGGGTCCGGAAGCACAGGCACAGATAAAGGAGATTGATCCAGGAGTAAGATATTCATTCATTCAAGAACTACTGACTGTATATATAATGTGTACCAGGCATGGTTCTAGGCCAAGAGCCCTGACTTTCTGGAGCTTGTGTCCTGACCAAGAGAAACAGAATCACAGTCAGTTAATATAACATTTAATTCGTAAGCAGATAATACAGTAGTTTAGAGAGTGACAAGAGCTATGAAAACATACTAGAGCAGAATAAAGAGGATTGAGGATAAAGGCGAGAGAGTAGGTTATAAGTCTTAAAAGGTTCAGCAAGATGGTCCTCCTTAATAAAGTAATATATGAACCAAGATTTGCAGTATGTGGGGCATGAATATTCCAGAACTATGAGTATAACAGCCTTGTGTCAGCAGAAGCATACTAGTATATTACAGGAACAGCAAGAAAGACAGTAACTTTGGAATGGAGTGAGTCAGAGGAGGCTAGCACAAGATTAAATCATAAAGGTAAAGAGGTCAGATCCTGCAAGGTTCTGTAGAAAATGGTAAAGATTTTAGTTTGAACTTTGAGTGGAATGGAGATCCCTTAAAGGGTCTGGAACTGACTAGTACATGATTTTAATTTGGGTTTTAACAGGGCCATTCTGACTGATGTATTGGGGATAGAGTTGTGGTTGGCGTTGGAAGGTCAAAGATTGAAATAACTCATAGGACTGTTGCAATAATCCATATGAGATAGGAGGTTTGGAACAGGGTGATAACAGTGAAAGTGGAGAGAAGTAGGGAGAAGTATTTCTGAAGGTGTGGGTATGGGGGCACTACCAGACTGTAGAATGTCCTGGTGCTGGCACAGTTACTTCTACAACTGTGAAAGAAGTCACAGTACCAGCTTGAGGTGACCTTGAAGGTGAGGAGCTAGGAATATTCACACTGACCTCATTTTCTCTCCTTTTATTTTACCAAGATATCCCATTAACTGAATGTCACTGGAAGCCAGAAGGCACAGAGATTTCTCAATGCAATCCATAAAGCTTAGCCTCAAAGGGCTAAATGAAGAAATGGAGAAGGGTTAAGATTGCCCCTGAGATAGAGAATGGATAAAAAAGAACCTATACCTTGGAAGCTATCTGGTCACATATCAAGGAAGGTAGAGTGATATATTGTGCCAAAACCTTAGGTGGCACAAACAGCACAAGGGCAGAGAATTGACCATAGATTTTACCAATGCAGAGTTTACTAAAAATCTTAAAAATAAGAGTTTATTTACAATATTGGGGACAAAAGCTAGATTAGAGTGAGTTTAATGGTAAATGAAAAAAATAGGGAACAGTGAATAAAGATAACTCCTATAAAGTACAGCAAGAACATGAAAACCATGTACTTATATATGAATATTTTAAGCTAAGCAGAGTTATCATATAATAGCAGTGTTGTAGGATAAAATACATCCCTTCTGGGTACTGATGTGCCTGAGATATAAAATGCAGTGATATCATTCTTGGCTTCTTTATCCTAATAGTTATCCCAAGATGTGGGTTGCCAAGACTGCAATTTGGGCTTTCCTCTATAAGACACAAAGAAAAGCTAACTGTGGCCACAGATTTGCCTCTTTACCTTTTTCATATATTTTACTCTCTGCTTTATAGATACTTCAAAAGGAAGTCAGAGTAAATGAACTTGAACTGTGCATCCTTGCCTATTCTTGAATCTCAAACCCTATCACACGATCAATCTGGCCAGTCTCAGGTAAGCATTATCAGGCTATTTTGAGATAATATAGGTATAAGTAGATATGAACTTTATTAAGTTAGTGGAAACAGAAATTTAAAAGATAAGATACAAGAGATAAAAACAACTAACATAGCAAAATGATTAGATGTAGGTATAAAAGATGAGGAGCAAGTGTTTTTCCAACAAAGCAAAGAAACATCTTGATTTCACAGAAAGAAGTTTAGAATTGTTTTGAGAAGAAAGCATTATGAAGAAAGAAAGCAGAGAATACCTGGCTTTGAATGATGAAGCTTGCTTGTTCAATGGCTGATATCTGAAAAACAATGAGATAGATATACCCATGAACATTACCCAATAAAAAGCTTAAAATTCATTTTGGGAATGAGGAAAGGATCCTATACTTAGACATTAAGCAATCCTCTTAGCTGAGAGGTTGGGAAGATGGGTAAGAAGTGATGCAGAAAGGTTGCAAACCACACAATGACACATCTGCAACTGATTTTCAGAACATATAAAATTGATTGTGTATTAATCTTTATTTTTTAACTAGTTGCTAAATTTTAATTTTGTATTTTTGTCATCTACTTCAATTGTTTTCACTTCAACCTTTGGGATGATAATGAGAACCAATACTTCTGCAAATGTGCTAAGTTTCATTTCCATAGCTTTATGTAGGCAGGTTTAAAGATGTTGAAAGGCTTCAGGCTAAAAACAGACCTTTATGACTTCTACCCTTGTAAGATGCTCAGAGCAGATTGAAGGAGTAAAGGGTAAAGATAAGGAGGGTAAGGATTCAAAAGAAACTGATTTTTAGAGTAGGACTTCTGGAAATGGCAGAGTAGAGAAGTCAGCACTCTTCTCTCAGAAAAGAATTATAATACTGGACAAATTTATCATAACCATTTCACACTCTGGAAATTTACCACTGACAAACAATAAACCGAGAAGTATTTATCCATGAAAAAATGTTGCGCTTTGTATAAGAGCAGTTGGATTCTGTAGAGTTCTTGACTATGGCTACTCCTACCCTCCTAGCTCAGTCACAGTTAATTCTACCATATGGGCTGCCCATGTAAATCAACAGCTTTGCTGCAATAAAGCAATGACTTTACATGAAGTGAGTTCAGAAAACCCACACCCAGTAGTGTTTTCATAACAGTGAATGTGCTCCCCTACTGACTCACACATGCATTGGCAGAAGTTGGAAAGTTTACATAGGCTCCAGATGTTTGAGCCAAACCTGTGGCTAATCATTACACAATCTCTAAAACTATGTAATAAAAAAGGCAACCTCATTGAAAACCAAACTTAAAAATAGGAATTGAAGATGAACGGATTCTTAAATTGTGGCATATATATACACAAAGGAATTGTATTTAGCAGAAAAAAAAGATCAAAATGATGCCATTTGCAGAAAATGGATAGAACTAAAGAATATTGTGGTAAGTGAGATTAACCAGTCTCAGAAAGTGAAGGACCATATATTTTCTGTCATAGGTGGAAGCTAGAGAGAAAAGGGAAACAAAAAAGACTTCAGATAAATGAGGGAAGATACTAGGATAGTGAAAGGGGACTTGAGGAAGGAGGTGGGAGATGAAAGGGGGAGATTTAATGAAGAAAACAGTTTAAATAATGCTAAATTCATACGCAAAATTATTAATACAAGTTTCCATATTATGTACAGGAAGGGGAGAAAGCAGGGTGGGATCCTGAGGAAAACTCACTAAGTGCTGTGACGATGTATGTTTCTATCACTCTGAGCTTCATTATGATGTATAAAGATAAATAAATAAAATAAAATAAAAGTCACCTGCCAAATAAGGAAAAGTAGGAGCTGAAAAATGGTGGAGAGACATCAGCACCATCACTATGGAATGGACAGATGCCACAGATCAGATTAAATCTAGTCAATCTACTAAAACAAGACTGCAGAATTGTAGTATTATATGTATATAAGGATGTCTGCTTTTCAACAACAACAAAAAAATAGGATCTATGCAAAGTATATTTTTCATGAGTTTCCAGAAAAATATAACCAACAGGATGTATAAATATGTAGGAAGCTTTATTTTAAATAACTGACTCATGTGACATGAAGTTTGGCAAATCCAAAATATGATGAGGTAAGCTAGCATACAAGAGACCCGAGAAAGAATTTCAGTTCCTATCTGAATGTAAACTACTTGTAGAATTCTTTCTTTCTGTGAGTGATCAGTCTGTGTTCTATTAAGGACCTTAACTGATTGGATGAGGCCCACACACATCATGGATGGTTATAAGCTTTTTTAATTCAAATTCTATGGATTTAAACCTTAATCTCATCAGAATACTTTTATGGGGAAATCTGGATTATTGGTTTTTTTTTGGGGGGGGTAGGATGTTTAATTTTAAAAGGATGGAAATATTACAGTATTTAACAACAACAACAACAAATATAACTAACAAAATCCTAAAGATGGTTGAAAACAAAGATACCAAGCCATGGGAGAAAGAGTTATTTTCCTTTTCTAGAAAGGAAGGGAACTTTCACTGTATAAAATTGAAACCAAAGATAGGGAAAAACAGTGGTTCTAAACTTTTAGTATTTTTCTTAATCTTTTTTTTTAATAAACACGTATTCACTATACAAATTCATGGGTTTCACTGTGCCATTTCCACACACGCATATATCTTGCATTGATCATCTCTACTCTCCTTAATACCCCCTCTTGTTCAACCCTCTTTACCCCCTTCCCAGTCCCTAAGAGTCCTTCTTCTACTTTTAGGTCATGTTTTTCTTTCTTTTCTTTATTTTTTTTTTTATTTTCGGCACTGGGGATGGAAACTGGGGGCATTCTACCTCCGAGCTACAGCCCCAGCCCTATTTTATTATTCTTTATTTTGAAACAGGGTCTCACTAAGTTGCGGAGGGCCTCACTAAGCAGCTAAGGCTGGCCACCCAGATCCTCCAGTCTCAGCTTCCCAAATGCTGAAATTACAAGTGTGCGCCACCACGTCCGGCTTCTTTCTTTCTCTTTTAAAATTCCCACCTATGAAAGAAAATATGTGATATTTGTCTTTCTACCATATTTCCCTTACATGATAATCTCCAGTACAATCTATTCCCCTGCAAATGACAAGATGTCATTCAGTAATTTTTGACTGAATAATAGTCCATTGTGTATGTTCACTATATTATCTTTATCCATTCATCTATTAATGAGCACCTAGGCTGATTATATATCTTGCTTTGATTCCATCATGTGAGAATTAGGAGAGTACTGGGTGCCTCTGCCATCATTAATCTAAACTAATGTTTTCTCAAGTATCTAGACACCATGATCCAAAAGGTTGACATATAATACTAGCCATCTTACAAAGTAACAATGAAGTGTGAACTATACCCAGGAAATAAAAAAGTAGTCATAGAAATTCTTTCAGAGTTGGTTGATAATGAAATTAGCTATTAAAACTTCACCAAAGCTATTATACACGTAATCAGATAATCGAAGGAAGCCATTAAAAGTATAGTAATGAGAAGAACTCATCAAATACAGAATCTCAATAAATGAAATTAGAAAAATACCAGATTGATAATCTGGAATTGAACATATAATAACTACAATAAAATTTCACTAAATAGGAACAATAGCAGATTTTATACATCAGGAGAAGCAAACAGTAAACTAAACTAGAAAACAGATCAGTAGGGGCCATCTAATCTTTAGTAAAGAGAATTAAGTGGGTGGAGGACATTAAGAAAACCACATAGATCTGTAGTCAATAACACATAAATATTTGTGTGGAGGATTCCCAGGAGAGGAACTAGAGAAAGGATTATGTGAAAGCATTAAATATTATATTAAAAATTATAGATTCAAGCATTTCAACAAACCCAAAAATATACAGCAAAGAGATCCACAACTAGACACATCATATTTGTGCTCTTGAAGGTAAAAAATGAATAGAAACCCTAGAAAGCACCAGGAGAAAAGTGACTCATTATATACAAGAAACAATAGTATCATGAACTACTCATTCACCATTTAGAACAATGTGAGATATTTAGTAATAAGGCAACATATTCAAAGTACTGAAAGAAAAATAAGTCAGGAATTTTATATTAGACAAAGCTATCACTTAAAATTGAATATACTTCAGGGGGAGCCCAAGATGGTGGCATCTGAGTGAAACACCTCTCCTCAGGCACTGTGAACTCAAATCAAAACTGCCATAAAAGCAGCTTCTTGACTGAAAAAAAAAAAAAAGTGAACAAAGCAATGAAAATTGAACTATAGCTAAAGAGAACCCAGAAAGCTGACCAGGGTGAGCAAAGGAACCCATCTGCACGGCAGCAGCCATTAAGCTGGACGCCCAACACTGGGGTCTGCTAACACCGCTGCTTACCCAGAGACCAGATGTGGAGTAAGCAACTCCAGAACTCCACATCCTAACCAAGCGGCATATCCCTGCACCTTCCACAATGACCGGAACGTGTGGTACAACCAGCATAAGCCCCCGAGAGACCACCCCAGCTCACCTCTCCCTTCAGAGGCAGAGCACCAATCAACTGCACCACAGGGCTTCAATCAAAACTGCTGCAATAGCAGCTTATTGACGGAAGGAAAGAAAAAAAAAAAAAAAACAGCTAAAAAGTGAATAAAGTAACAGAAGTAGCTGAACAGAACCCAGGGAGAACAAAGTAGACAGTGCGTGCAGCAGTGGCATGCATCATGAACCTGCGGCCACCATTTTGCCAGTCGTTATCTTGCCAGCTGCCATCTTGCCAGGCACTATTTTGCAAGTTACCAAGAGCAGCATCTATTAGCACCAAAACCTCCAACTACATCCTCCCACCCAACGACCAGGAGTGGAGTAAATGACTACAGAATTCCACACCCTAATCAGGTGGTATATCCCTGCAAGATCAACAGCAAACAAGAAAAACTGGGACAACCATCTTAAGCCTGCGGCAAGGACACCCCAGATCACCCCTTCCACTTGAAACAGAGCAGCAGGGATCTGTAAGTAAAATTGCACACCTGGGGTGCAGAGGACCCTATACACAGTGCAGACTCAGTCACCCACCCTTCAAGCAATTGGATAAGAGCAGAACTGTGGGAGGGACCCAGTGCACACAGGACAGAGAGAACTTCCAGGCACTCTGGAAAATTCCCAGCAGGCATATAGAATCTGCACTCCCGCCACCAGCAAAGGTAGAGAGAGAGATGCTAACAGGCCCTGTGGAGAGCTCAGAGACACAAGCTTGCAGCAGAAGAGGCATCAGCAGAACTCCCTTCCTGCACTGACAGAGCAAATAAGAATGCCAGAGACACACTAAAAAATTTGATAGAGTGAGCAGAAATTTAAAAGCTGAAAATATCCATACAGATCCAAAAGGGCTGCAGAGGCCAAATCAGCTCTGTACTTACAAACTAGCAGGGTTTTTGTTTTTGTTTCTTGTTGTTGCTTTTTGGTTTTGGGGTTTTTATTGTGTGTTATGTTTTATTTGTTTTTACTATATTTTCATTTTGTATTGCCTTGATTTATTTACATTTGTTTGGATGATTGGTTGCCTTGCTATTTTTTGCTTAGTTTGTTGATTCTCCTTCTTTACCACTGAACACAAACTGTCCCTGTATATACCAGCAGAAACCTTTAAACCTCTATTGCAGAGATTGGATGAGAAAGCTTGCAGGAGCAGCAAAGATATAAATTTAAGAACAGAGGAACCATGGGAAGGAAAAATAGCAAAGAAACAATGAGCCAACACAACCCCTCAATAACAGATCTCACCAACCCAGAATGGCAGAGATTACGAGAAGAACAATTCAGATCTTTAATACTAGAATCAATATAAGATTTTCATAAAGAATGCAGGGAGAGTTGGAAAGAAATAAGGGAACAAATAAACAAAAAATCTGACGACCTGAAAATGAACCAAAGCGAAGCACTGAAGGAAGTGAAAGATGCAATAACTGAAGTGAAGGCATCAATGCAAACTATAAACAGTAGATTAGACCACATGGAAAATAAAATATCAATCTTAGAAGATGACATTCCAAAAATCAATCCATACTGCATAATTTAGAAAAAAAAGTTCAACAGTATGAATTGGACATCGATGAGATCTGGGCCAATTTTAAAAGAGCTAACCTAAAAATAATAGGCATAGAAGAGGGATTAGGAGTTGAAACTAAAAACCAATCTTTTCAAAGAAGTAATATCAAAGAATTTTCCAAACATAGAAAGAGAAGTTGACATACATGTAAAGGAAATATATAGAACTCCTTCTAGACAAGACCAAAGAAGAGCTTCACCATGCCACATAATAATCAAGTTGACTAACATAGAGGATAAGGAGAGAATTTTAAAGGCAACAAAAGTAAAACACCAAGTTACATTTAGAGGCAAACCAATTAGAATCACTACAGGCCTCCCAAATCAAGTCATGAAAGCCAGGAGGGGGTAGAGTAACATATTGCAAATTCTGAAAGAAAATCACTTGCAGCCAAGATTCTCATACCCAGCAAAACTCTCTTCAAAATTGACGGGGATGTAAAAGTCTTCCATGACAAAGAGAAACTGAAGGAATTTATGTCTTCCAAACCAGCACTAGAGACAATACTCAAAGAGATTAACTACAAAGAAGAACTAACAAGTAAATGTCAGAACCAGAGAAACAATAATTTCCAGGAAGCATACAATAAGCAAAGAAGAATAAACACTACTGAAAACAGAAGTCAAAACTCAAAATTTTAGGAATTAAAAATCATCGCTCAATAATCAAACTGAATATAAATGGTCTCAACTCCCCAATAAAAAGGCACAAGGTGGCAAAATGTATTAAAACCCATAATCCATCTATATGCTGCCTGGAAGAAACACATCTTATAAGCAAAGATTTCCACAAATTAAGGGTGAAGGGCTGGAGAAAGGTAATCCATGCCAATCCTGCTTGAAGACAAGCAGGAGTAGCAACCATGATATGAGATAAATTAGACCTCAAGCCTAAGCTTATCAGAAAAGACAAAGCAGGCCATTTTCTACTAGTAAAAGGAAAAATCCAGCAAGAGGAAATAACAATTATCAAAATCTATGCCCCAAACATAGTTGCAGTCACTTTCATAAAACAAATCTGTATGATATAAAGACACACATACATCCCAATACACTAATACTGGGAGACTTCAATACTCCTCTCATATCACTAGACTGATCTTCTAAACAAAAGGTCAGTAGAGGTACCTCAGACCTAAACAACACCATAAACCAAATGGACCTATTAGACACATATGCACTCTTTCATCCAACTACAGTTGAATGCATATTTTTCTCAGCTGCACATGGAACCTTCTTCAAAATAGACTGCATTCTTGGCCACAAAGTGAGCACTGGAAAATTCAAAAAATGTAACCACTCCATGCGTCTTTTCAGATCATGAAGGAGTGAAACTACAAATCAAATCTAAGAAGTCCCAGAGTAGCCATGTAAACTCATGGAGACTGAATACCACACTGCTGAATGAGGACTGGGTCATAGAAGAAGTAAGGGGAGAAATTTAAAAATTCCTAGAAACCAATGAAAACAGAGACACAACATATCAAAACCTCTGGGACACTTTGAAGGCAGTACTAAGAGGAAAATTTATAGCACTGAATGCCCACATAAGCAGAACACAAAATCACCAAATAAATAACCTAATGACACAGCTCAAAGCACTCGAAAAACAAGAACAGTCTAACCCCAAAGCTAGTAGAAGACAGGAAATTATGAAAATCAGAGCAGAAATTAATGAAGTAGAAATAAAAAGATAATACAGGAAATCAACAAAACCAAAAGCTGGTTTCTTGAAAAAATAAACAAGATAGATAAACCATTGGCCAACCTAACCAAAAGAAAGAGAGAATCAACCCAAATTACCAAAATACAATGTAAAGGGGGATATTACCACTGACAGTATGGAAATACAGAGAATCATCAGAAACTATTTTTAAAAACTATACTCCAACACAATGGAAAATTTAAAAGAAATTGACAAATTTCTAGACACATATAACCTTCCTAAATTAAGTCAAGAAGATATAGAGTTTAATAGAAAGAAATGGGACCCTCCCAAACATATTCTATGAAGCCAACATCACATTAATACCAAAGCCAAATAGAGAAAGCTCAAGAAAACTATAGGCCTATATCACTGATGAACTTATATGCAAAACTGCTAAGCAAAATACTGCAATGCGCATTCAAAACCACATCAAGAAAATTATACATCATGACCAAGTCTGGTTCATCCCAGGGATGCAAGGATGGTTCAATATATGAAAAACAATCCATGTAATTCACTACATAAACAGAATCAAAGACAAAAATCACATGATCATCTCAATAGAAGCTGAAAAAACATTTGACAAGATCCAACATTCATTCATGCTAAAAGCACTGCAGAGAATCGGAATAGAAGGAACAAACCTCAATATCATAGAGGCAATATAAAATAGGCCCACAGCCAACATCATATTAAATATAGAAAACCTGCAAGAGTTCTCACTAAAAACAGGAACAAAACAAGGATGTCCATTATTACCTCTTCTGTTCAATATAGTACTTGAGACTCTAGCCAGAGCAATAAGAAAATAGAAGGAAATCAAAGGGGTAAAAATAGGAAAAGAAGAACTAAAACTATCCCTTTCTCCAGATGACATGATACTATACTTAGAAGACCCAACAAAGTCAACCAAAAAACTTATAGAACTGGTCAACAAATTCAGCAAAGTGACTGGATAAAAAATCAATCTATCTTAAAAAATCAGAAGCTTTCTTGTATGCCAACCATAAATCCACTGAAAAAGAAATCCAGAAAACAATTCCACTCACAATAGCACCCCCCAAAATAAAATAGTTAGAGATAAACCTAACTATAGAGGTAAAAGACCTCTATCAGGAAAACTATAAAGTTGAAAAAAGATATTGATGTAAACCTTAGAAGATGGAAAGATCTTCCATGTTCTTGGATAGGCAGAATAAATATCATCAAAATGGCCATCCTCCCAGATGTAATCTACAGATTCAATGCAATACCCATGAAATTATCAAGGTCACTCCTAACAGACATAGAAAAATCACTCCTTAAATTCATTTGGAACAACAAAAAGCCCAGGATAGTCAAAGTAGTTCTTAGCAATAAGAAACATGTAGTAGGTATCACAATACCTGACTTCAAACCCTACTACAAAGCCACAGTAATAAAAACAGCATGGTATTGGCACAAAAATAGACACATAGACCAATGGAGCAGAATAGAACATTCAGAAACAGACCCATGTGTTTACAATCAATTGATTTTTGACAAAGAAGCCAAAATTATACATTGGAAAAAGACAGCCTCTTTAACAAATGGTGTTGGTAAAACTGGTTAACCATATGCAGGAAAATGGAAATAAACCCCACTTTCTCACCCTGCACAAGAGTCAACTCAAGGTGGATCAAAGACCTGGAAGTCAGGCCAGAGACCTTGCAGCTACTTGAAGAGGGCATAGGCCCAACACTGCAACACATAGGCACAGGTAAAAACTTTCTCAACAAGACCCTAAATGCAGAAGCAACTCAAAGAAAGGAAAATGAATACATGGGATTGCATTAAACTGAAGAACTTCTGTGCAGCAAAGGAAACTATAAAAAAACTCAACAGAGAACCCACTGAGTGGGAGAAAATTTTGCCAGTTACTCTTTTGATAGAGGTCTAATATCTAGGATATACAGAGAACTCAAGAAACTCACAGCTAAGAAAACAAATAACCCAATCAAAAAATGGACAAAGAATCTAAATAGACACCTCACAAAAGAAGAAATTCAAATGGTCAATAAATATATGAAAAAATGTTCTACATCATTAGCAATCAGAGAGAATTAAAATCAAAACTACCTTGAGATTTCACCTAACTCCAATCAGAATGGCAATTATAAAAAACATGAACAACAACAAATGCTGGTGAGGGTGTGGAGAAATGGGAACCCTAATACATTGTTGGTGGGATTGCAAATTAGTGCAACCACTTTGGAAAACAATATGGAGGATCTTCAGCTGAATGGAAATGAACCTCCCATATGATCCAGCAATACCACTTCTGGGTATCTACCCAAAAGAATGGAAACCAAACTATCAGACAGACGCATGTGTCAATGTTTAAAGCTGCACAATTCACAAATGTCAAACAATGGAAACAGCCCAGATGTCCATTGACAGATGAATAGATTACAAAAGTATGGGCTATGTGCACAATGGAATTTTACTGAGCCATAAAGAAGCAAAAAATCATGTTATTTGCAGGGAAATGGATGCAACTGGAAAACATTGTTGAGTGAGATTAGTCAGTCACAAAGAGGAAGAAGGCATATCTTCTCCCTAATATGCAGATGCTAAGGAGAAGATGGGGCATAAGAGAGACTCCAGATGAAAAAGGAGAAACCCTAGATAAGCAAAGAAGTTGACTTAACTGAAAGGGATGGATGGGGGGGGGGTAATTCACATGATGTACTTTCACAAATACATCAAGGTCAATCACTAAACTGAACTTGAGAAGGAGGGAGGGTGAGGGAGTGGGGTGGTAATTGGAGAAGGGGTTAAATGAGAAATGTGTGCATGTATGCCTTTATTAGTTTGTACCTAACAAAGATGTATGATTACAATGCACCAATTCATAAAAAAACAGGTAAAATTGAGTATATAAATATGTGCATAATTATTAAATAGTAAGTAGTATGTTTTCCAAGCCCATATTCATAAGAAAAATGTACACATATACTTGCACGATGAGAAAGAATAAAGTTTTTAAAAGATCTAAATTGTAACACTTAGATGGATTAAAAGAGTTTTAGCATGAGTTAAATTTTTATGAATTAAGATGTACATTGTAATTCCAGAGCATTTCTAAGAAATAACTAAATATACACAATTGAAACTTCAGTGAATCCAGGGAAGTGGTCTAAAGTAATGGGAGGGCAAAGACTGAGGTTCATTACTGGAAGTACTAAAATCAATTGTATGTACATGTATGAAAATTCCAATGTCACTCTCAGTATTCTGTATCAGAAGGGGGAGATGGGGAAGTGTGGGGGGATTCCAAGTGCTGTGTGCATGTATGTCATTATCCACATGATTTACATTATGATGTTAGGCCAGAGTGCACCAATAAAAGCACTTAAAAAAATAAAACACAAACAGTAATAATAAAAAAGAAACAACAGAAGAGCTAAATTGGTATATTAAAATATTTAACACAAAAATAGGAGGGATGAAGGAACAAAACATTATAAAATTTGATAGAAAATGAATAGCAAAGTATCAGATGTAAATCAATCATGTTACATGACATTAAATATGAATGGAATAAATACTCCAAAAAAAGAGAGAGATATTAACAAACTAGACAAAAAGAAAAGTACAAGGATATACTGTCTACTAGAGACATACTTTATATATAAATGAAAAAACAGGTTGAAAGTAAGGGATGAAAATAAATATATAGTCTTTGTGAATAATAACCAAAAGAATATGACTATATTAGTATTAGGTAAGAACAAAGTCTTAAAATATATGAAGCACTTCTGAGGCTGAGACATATGGATCATAGTTCCAAGATCAGCCTCGGCAACTTAGGGAGACCCTCAGCAACTTAGTGAGACCCTATTTCAAAATAAATAAATAAATAAATAGGCTTGTCAGTGTATTTTGTAGATAAAATGCCCCTTGGTTCAATTCCTAGTATGTATAATATAAAAGTACATATATGCATATATGTATAATAAATGTTTCTACATATTAAACAAAATCTAACTGAATTAAGAGTAATAGGTAACTAAAGGATTATAAATGAAGATTTCAATATCAATCTGAATAATTGCCAGACAAATAGATGGAAATTCATCAATGATATAGAAAGCTTACACAACCCTGATTTGATCTAACTGACATTTAAAAACACTTTACTCAATAATAGCAGAATACACATTATTTTTAGGTTCACAAAAATATTCTATACAAAAGACTATGTGATTAAACTATAGAAACTGTTTCAGTATGTTTAAAATAATTGAAATTATCCAAAATGTATTTAAAGAAAGTGATCCCTAAAATATTTATAAATTAAATATTTCACTGTAAATATCCCATAAATAAAAAAACTCAGGAAAATTTTCAATTACATAAAAAATGCAACATAATAAAATTTACAAAGTGCTGCTAAGATAGTGCTTGAAGGAAAATGTATAGCTTTCAAGGCCTAAGTTAGAAGACAAGTCTTAATAATCTAGTTACCACCTCAAGAAACTCGAGAAAGAAAAGCAACTAATTCCAAAGTAAACATAAAATATAATATAAAAAAGGTCAGAGCAAAATCAATGAGGTAGAAGATCAAGAAATGCTAATGAAAATCAATTCCTTAGGAATTGGTTCTTTGAAAAAAGTAATTAACATTGATAAAACTAGCTGGATAGAAGGAAGGGAAAAATGATAAAAATGATTGTCAGGGATAAAATAGGGGATATAACTATTGACCTAGAAAGACTAAAAGAATTGCAAGGTAATTTCATGAATATTTGTATAGGGATAAACTAGACAACATAGATAAAATGGACAAATATCTAGAAAGACACAACTTACCAAAACTAACCCAAGAAGAAACAGAAAACCTGTACAGTATTGAATTGAAACAGATTATTTAAAGAAGAAATCAAATTAATAATTAGGATTTAATGTTCTCTGAGAAAGAAAACTCTAGGTTTAACTGATTTCACAGATGAATTCTAATTAATATTTAAAGAAAAAAGTAATTAAGTAGCAGAGTCTGTTATTTCTATACAGACTCTTTAAGAAAATAAAAAAGGGAATACATTTCCAAATAATCTATGAACCTAGTATAACTTCTGTACTATAGCCAAACCAATATATCACAAGAAAAGAAACCTATAGGCCATATTCTTTGTGAATATTGATGCAAAAAATCTTTTAAAATATTAACAAATCCTTGTCAGAAAGATTTTTAAAAAATGATCAGACATAATGATAGAGTGGGAGTAGCCCAGGAATGCAAGGATGGTCCAAACCAATTAATAAAATGGATCATAATAAGAAAGAACAAATTATCATTTTACAAATGTCAACATCTTTTTTTTTTTTTGCGGTACTGGGGATTGAACCCAGGGGAATTCTACCTCCAAGCTATACCCCCAACCCTATTTTTTATTCTTTATTTTGAAACCTAGTCTCACTAAGTTGCCGAGGGCCTCACTAGGTAGCTGAGGCTGGCTGCGAACCCGTATCCTCCGGTCTCAGCCTCCCGAATGCTGGGATTACAAGCGTGAGCCACCATGCCCGGTGTCAACATCTATTTATGATTTTAAAACTTTCAAAAATCATAGAAGGTAGCATACTTACTCTGGTAAGTAGCATCTATGAAAAACTATGACTGATATAATCATGAAAGACTGAATGTTTTTAATCTAAGATCATAAACAAGGCTGAGTGCCCAGGATTAGTACTTCACTAAAGCTTTGGACCATGAAATCAGACAAGAAAAATAAGTCTATACAGATTTGAAAAACGCAAGTAAAACAGTATTTATCAAAGAAAACATATTCTTTGTGTAGAAGATCATTTTTAAAGTACAAAAAAGGTGCTTGAACTAATAAATTACTTTTAAAAGTCATAGGATACAATATCAAATGAAAACCACTTTTATAGACTCTCAGTGAACAATTTGACTATCAAACTAAGAAAACCATTTATAATGTTAGAAATAATAATATATTTAAGCATAAAGTTAATAAAAGGAGTATAAAAGTTGTACACTGTAAACAACAAAACAATATTAAGAGGGATAGAGTTATAGTTATAGTCCAGTGGTAGAACACCTGCCTTGCATGGCTGAAGCCCTAGGTAGATACCCAACACTGCAAAAAAGAAAAAAGTGCAAAAAAGGTAAAGAAGGACAATGGTCAGAAATTAAGGAAGATTCATGGAGTGAAATCCAATATTCATGGTTTGGAAGATTTAATATCGTTAAAATACTAATTTTCCTCATATTTGCCTGTAGATTGGACACCAAAAGGCCAAAATAATTTTTATAAACAACAGCATAGAAAAATTTACACCATAAATTTTCAAAATTTATTCTAAATTTTCAGCAATCAAAATGCTATTGTACTAGCTTAAGGATAGATAGAACTACCCTCAAATTTATAAGTAGTTGATCTTTTGCCAAAGATTCCAAAGTAATTCAATGGCAAAAAGGTAGTCTTTTCAGGAAGTGGTGCAATAATTGAATATTTATACTTAAAAAGGTAGCTTAGACTCTTAATTTCATATCATATATAAAAAAGTGGCTGAAAATATATTACAAATATGAGCATAAAAGCTATAATTATAATACTTTCAGAGAAAACATAAGAGAAAAATTTTATGATCTTAGTTTGGGAAAATGTCTCTCTTAGATAAGACTTGAAAAGCACACTCCATTAAAAAAAAATAGACTTCATAAAAATTGAAAGCTCTGGCTCTTGACACTATTAAACATAAAATGACAATACAGGGGAAATATTTGCATATCATATATCTGATAAAAGGCTTAGTGGAAATACTTAGAGAATTCTTATAACTCATTAATAGGCAGATAACCTAATTAAAAGGTGACAAAGTTTTCCACAAAAGGAAAATAAAAAGGCTAAAAATCTCATGTAAAGGTGCTCAACAAAATTAGTCATTAGGGAAATGCAAATTGAAATGTCAATAAAATGCCACTAAAAAAGCCTGATAATACCAAGTGTTGCAAAAATGTGGAGAAACTAGAATCCTCCTACATTTCAATAGAATAAAAATCATATAGACATTTTAAAATACAATTTGGCAATTATCACCACTTTTGTTCAATACAGTTCTTGAGACTCTAGCCAGAGCAGTAAGGCAAGAGAAAGAAATCAAAGGTGTAAAAATAGGAAAAGAACTAAAACTATCCCTTTTTGCTGATAACATGATACTATAATTAGAAGACCCAACAAAGTCAACCAAAAAACTTACAGAACTGATAAACAAATTCAGCAAAATGTCTCAGTACAAAATCAATCTTAAGAAATCAGACTCTTTCCTGTATGCAAACCATAAATCTGCTGAAAAAGAAATGCAGAAAACAATTCCACTCACAATAGCACCCTCAAAAATAAAATACTTAGGAATAAATCTAACCAAGGAGGTAAAAGAACTCTATAAGAGGGAAATTTATAGCACTGAGTGCCCACATAAGGAGAACAGAAAACTACCAATTAAATAACCTAATGACACAGCTCAAAGCCCTCAAAAAACAAGAACAATCTAGTCCCAAAGCGGGGAGAAGACAGGAAATCACGAAAATCAGAGCGGAAATTAATGAATTAGAGAATAAAAAAACAATACAGAAGATCAACAAAACTAAAAGCTGGTTCCTTGAAAAAATAAACAAGATAGATAAACCATTGGC
>PVLC010015417.1:0-37427 GCA_004027655.1 Graphiurus murinus | reverse complement strand
TTCTTTTTTTTTTTTTTTTTTTTTTTTTGCAGTACTAGGAAATGAAGCCCAGGCCATTCTACCTCTAAGCTACACCCCCAGCCCTATTTTTTTATTTTTTGTTTTGAAACAGGGTCTCACTATGTTGCGGAGGGTATCACTAAGTAGCTGAGTCTGGCCTCGAACCTGAGATCCTCCTGTCTCAGCCTCCCAAGTACTGGAATTACAAGTGTGCGCCGCCACCATGCCTGACAGAAGACCTCTCTTCTAATTGTCACATGGACATAAAAGTGGTCAACTTGATGTTCTCTGGGTAGGAGAAGGAAAGGCATCAAGGAGGTTTGCATTCTGATCTGCAATTTGATTTTTATGAGGTTAAAATTTTTCTGATATTGCTCACATAATGAACATAAGGTTTTCCCTTGAATTCCTTTTCATTTTTTCATTTCTACAAATATGATTTTCTCCAATCATATAATTTTGTTTTTATTGTTATGTGTCCTTTTCTGAACTCGGAATTATAAGACAACCCTCAGTAGAGAAGAACTCCATTACTCTCACTTTAACCCATTTTTTTCCTGACCAGCAGACAGAAACTATCATCTTACAACATGACTATCTCAACATATCAGCCCTTACAAGATGTGGCTATTCTTTGATACAGTGGTTATGCTTTTAGGATGTATCCCAAGGACATTATCAGATGTTGTGCAAGGGTGTCTATCCCAGCATTACTTATGATAGCAAAATTCAAATATTTATTTATTTATTTATTTTTTGGTGCATTGTGGTCCTCATCGTGATGAAGTTCAGGGTGACAGAGGCATATATGCACACTTGCACTCATTGAGCCCTATCCCAGTTCCCACCCCACGCCCTCTCCTCCCCACCTTCCTGTGCTCAACACAGTGATTGGCACTGATAAATTTGTGTGTGCACATCATGTCCATTGAAGTGTTTCCCTCTTCAAGTATCCCTCTCCCTTCCACCTACCTCAGTTAGGTCCCCTCCCTCACTCCACTAAGGCTTCCCCGTCCTTGTATGGAGTCCCTCCTGTGTCCCAATTTCTCCTTAGCTTCCACATATGAGGAAGAACATCCAACCTTTCACTTTTTGTGACCGACTAATCTCACTTAGCATAGTTTCTCCAGTTCCATCCATTTCCTTGCAAATGATATGATTTTTATTTTGGTGATAGGTACATGCCTGAAAGGACTTACTACAAAAATCTTGTTTATCTTGGAATTATATAATCACAAGGTATATCTGGTTTGTTTGTTGTTTTTCTTTGTGCTTTTCTACATGTTCCAAGTAAGAAAAAAAGTAGTAGTTCAGAGAGCTGTCAGCTGGAAGCTGGACACTTCAAATAACTGGACCATTGTGTTCTCCTGATAAACACAGACAATTTCACACTACGCCAACCACGTGACCTTCATCTGTGACCGTGATGAAGCAAGACAAACATAAGACTACTCCGTAAACATGTCTGAAGACAGACAAAAGCAAAAACACATGAGACTTACAATAGCTAGACATGAGGGACCTAGCTTCTTTGTCAATTAGAGCATTAGCTCATTCTGCTCTTCTACCTTTGAAGATAAGAATTATTAAGATATTTGATCAAAGAATTCCCCTCTCTCATGTCCTAAGAGCATCCAGCCTACTTGTTCTACCCAAAATAACCAAACACAAACTATCAGAAGCCCCCAAAATATCCTTTTACTGCTGTGGCTCCCAACAGCTTCCCTTGCTATAGCCAGGTCAATAAATCTAAGTTTGTTCTACTACAGATGTGTTCCTGGTTGTATGTATGGAGCATCATATATTCCTTTGTAATTAAAGAGAAAAATATTAGAAATTAAATAGCATCCATCCATGAACATGTCAAGTGATCATCAACCTCCAGACAAAGAGATGGCCCCTCAGCTAGCTCTGGGTTCTTGCATTTCCAATGAGCCAGCCCTCTAACCAGCTGTAGGAGCTTAGTTTTTCTGGTGTCCTTAAATGTGTGAACCATTAAAGGTACTTCGGTGCATGTGGAGCAGGCTTTCTCAACAGCAACAGCAACAGCAACACTATTGATATTTGAGTCATATAAATCTTTGTTATACACTGGAGAATATTTAGCACCATCTCTGATCTCTACCACTTGATACTAATAGCAACCTTCTGTGTTGACAACCAAAAATGTCTCAAGTTTCCCCTGGAAGGGGGAAAGAGTAAACTGACCCCAGCTAAGAACCACTTGATGTAGAGGGAGGACAGTGAAAGAGGGAAGATCCTTTTAGAAGGCTTCAGATTTGTTCTCTACCTCCCTGGGCCACAGATTCTTCATTTTCAAGAGTGGAGGTACTCATTCTTGCCCTAGGTAATGTGAGGCAGAAGAAAAGATACACACAGGTTGGAAAGTAGCTAAAGTGATAACTAGTTTATAAAGATTTATCAGATACCCACTTAATATTACATATATAAGGGGAGTATTTTAACACTATCAAAGAATTCCAAGTGAAAAGGCACCAAGACCATAAATCTGACTGCATGTGCACTGAAAAATGACAAAATGATGCCATTATAGATCATTTAAAATAGAAAAATATAGCAATGACAAATACTCCTTCAGAAATAATATTTAATTATGTGAATTCATTTTAGTGTGTGTGTGTGTGTGTGTGTGTGTGTGTGTGTGTGTGTGTGTGTGTTACTAGGGATTGAACTCAAGAATGTTAAACCTCTGAAATACCCCTCAACTCTATTTTATTTTTTGTTTTGGAACAGGGTCTCACTAAATTGCTGAGGCTGTCCTCGAACTTGCAATCCTCCTGTCTAGTCTCCCAAGCACTGAGATTACAGGCCTGTGGGCATGTGCTACCATGCTGAGCTAAGGTAAATTTATGTAAGTTGCATTAGTCCAATGTCGCTTCCTATGGAAAACCAATTTTCACTTAATAAAAAATAAAATCATTTTTTCCCAAAGCAATCCTTCAGAGAATTTTCTCAATCTTGGCTTCCATCTTGATACAGAATGGCAAATTGTACTCAGATAGCTCTGGGTCATTCTTGCTTGTTTTTTTTTTTAATCAGAGGAAGGAAGGAAATGAAAAGAAATTACACAATATATTAATGTGTGCTCACATGCTGAAAACAATTATTTTTGGAGCTTCTAAATGACTAAGAACAGTAGGGTGATGATCCAAAATGAAAACTGTAGGGTCACAAAATAATATTTCAAACAGCATTTAAGCAAGACCAATATCAGGCCCAAATAAATAGACATGAGCATGACTCAATGCAACTGTCATAGTTGGCTAAATAAGCTCCTTGTAACTTTTAAAAGGTATTTTAAATAATGAATTTAACCTTAAAGTCTTCACCAAACAGAATTTTTATAATGTTTTCTTTCTAATCATGATGGTTTTCCTTTTCTGAAAAATAGAAATCAGCTGGTTTCACTTATATTTTATTGCAATGTGTTATGAATGACCTTTCTAACCAGTTCTCAAACAAACAAATGGATACTTGCCCTTCTTTGCAAAAGATCAGATGTTTTTTATCTTGCTTTTTAAAATGTAAAAATGGGACTGGTCTGGGGGTTATAAATATGATTTTACAGAACTGAGATGCCAAGACTAAAATCTTTCTCCTGCATGGTTATTTAATGTAGTAATTATTCCAGGAAAACAAGATCATTTAAAAATGGATTCAGGAGATTCAAAGGTGTTGATTAAGCTTGGTCTGTGCTTACAGGTACACTCCAGGGATCACCTGGTCCTAGCAAGTAACTGTTTGAGCTTCTGGGGTTCCTTTTACATTGTAATTAATCAGAAGAACAAGCTTTGAGGGGGAGAGGAGAGACAGAAAGCTCCATGACCAGCTGGTGTGGCTTCCTCCAGAACTTTATTTTTTATTTATTTTTTTATTAATTGGTGCATTGTAATCATACATCTTTGTTAGGTACAAGCTAATAAAGGCATATATGCACACATTTCCCATTTAACCCCTTCCCCAGTTCCCACCCCACTCTCTCGCCCTCCCTCCTTCTCAAGTTCAGTTTAGTGATTGACTTTGATATGTTTGTGAAAGTACATCATGTGCATTAGGGTGTCTCCCCCCTCCCCCACCCCCGTCCATCACCATCAGTTAAGTCAACTTCTTTGCTTATCTAGGGTTTTTCCTTTTTCATACCTCCAGAACTTTAAATGACAAATGTTCTAGCTTCCCCCACATCTCACAGCTCTGCTCCCCAATATGGGAACCTAGTATCCTTTACCAACTTTGGGGGGTCCTGGGGATTGAACCAAAAGACATTCTATACTAAGCTAAACCCCTAGCCCTTTTTATGTTGAAACAGAGTTTCGCAATTTTCCCATATAGAAGTGTCTGCCAAAAATTATAAATTAAATGAAATAAGAGAAAAAGATCAGCAATAATTTCAACACACAGAATGGTTTGTAGGAGGGAAAAAAACAAAACAAAACAAAACTCTCATTGTTGAATTGTTGTATATACATAGAAAACTAGACCCAATAATCTGACCTAGTTTTATCCCCTTTCCTTTGTTTTGTTCTGCTTCTTAAAGAGGTGCTCCCCGTGTGCCAGGAGTCTCCTTGGTCACCATCGTAGACAGCAGGTTGTGCTGCTCTTGCTTCAGCATGGTACACTTGACATTTGGAGTTTTAGGACACTTCAGTTTGGGATTGTTTCCAGAGTAGATGCACTTCATTCTCTTCTGTTTCGAGTCAAAGATAAGGAAAGTCAAGGAAATGTGCTTTTAGAGATGCTTCCTCCCACGAATGCTTTCCTTGAGCAGGTCTTTACTTTTAGATAGCCATGCAGCCAGACATTCCCTACTGTGCTTGTGTCAGTACACTAAGGCAGAAGGGATGAAAAGAAATCTAAAGGATGGATTTCTCATCATGAGAATGATTAAATGACAGAGATAGGGAATCGACAAAAATTGGACAGACTCTTGTGCATTTGGAAATAGTATGTTTGTCTACCTGGAGAGTCACTCCATACCCTGGAGGTACATTGGCTCTTAGTAGAGATGAGTCAAGGGCTTCCACTCCTTTGATATTTAAGAGGAATGCGACTGGGACCTTTTGGCAGCTTGTAGTATTAGTTGCTCACAGTGACAGGGACTTTACCACACTCATGGTTATCTACCCGTCTATACATTAAAATAGCCTGAAGAATCTTTTTTTTTCTTTTTTGGGGGGAACCGAGGATGGAACCCAGGGCATTCTACCTCCGAGTTACATCCCCAGTCCTATTTTTTATTCTTTATTTTGAAACAGGGTCTCACTAAGTTGTGGAGGGCCTCACTAAGTAGCTGAGGCTGGCAGCGAACCTAGATCTTCCTTTCTCAGCCTCCCAAGTACTGGGATTACAAGTGTGCGCCACTACGCCCAGCTCTGGAGAATATTTTTAAAATACTGGTGCTTATATTCTAGAAATCCTTATTTAATTAGTCGAAGGTGGGCCTGTGCCATCTGTATATTTTAGGAGATTTCCAAGTGATTCTCCTGTTCATCCAGGATTGAGGACCAGTGGATTAGACTCTTGCTCTGTCACTGATCTACAGAATACAGAAGTCCTTGGGGGAAAGTCTCTGGAAATCCCTATTTGCCAAGCATTCCCTGAGTTCTGATGCCAGTGAATAATGTCCATATTGGATATTAGCTTCTCAAGATAACCCCGTGGAGTGGGCCATAAGGATGTTTTTTCAATTATGTAAGTGATGCATCTGTAGCTCAGAGACGTTAAACGATTCATACAAGTTCATCTGTCAGAGGTAATGGCCTGGGCCCAGACTTTTGCCTCAGAGCTCGGTACCCTGAGGCTGCTTAACACGTGCCAGCTACAGAGGTGTCTGTTGAATTTTTCCTTCGCTGGGTCCTTAAGGAGTACTTCAGTCTTCCGTTATATTTCTAAATCTTTGTTGATGGATGGCAGAGACTTCCTTTGGTCTAAATAATAGTTTCTAAAATTGTATGTTCCCTTAATATTGACTTATCTCCTTCCAGTTGTTTAATTCGTCCTACCCAGTACACCACTTATTTTACCATTGGACTCTGAATTGGACTATGATTCAGTAAGTGCCTTTACTGCCACCGATGGCTATCATCAGTGAGAACTTAGGGTCCTCCCTCCAAGTCTCAGGGCCAGGATACTGCACCTAGAGAAGCCCACTCAGTTCCACACAGAGCCCATCCCAGCAAGCTGAGCTTCCAGGATGGAAACCACCGGCCTTCTAACCGCTGCCATTGTGCCCCTACTGCATGCAGAATATTGTGAGATGTAGGGGTAGGATGTCTTGGAGGAGAATGTCTGCTTTGTTTATTCCTTGGATTTATTCTCTGTCTCCAACACTAGGGATTTGTACACATTATTCACTGCTCTGTTCCCATAACCTGGGGGAGGGCCTCAGGAAATAGCTTTTGCATGAATAAATGGTGGAAACCCTGGAAGTTCCTTCCAGTTTAGGTAGCAGGCTATATCTAGGCCTCTTAGTTGTTCAAAGTGCCTGCTCTGTGTTATTTCCTAAGCTGCCCAGTGGCCAATCTGGCCTAGTTCCTAGTCCTATTTTATTTTTATTATAATTTGTTAAACATGTTTCTCTTCAGCTGTTGAGCTAGCTTTTGGTACAGAGCTAGTAGAGAAACAGTATGGAACAGTTTTGTTGTTTACCTCAATGAAAGAGCACTAGTAAGACTCTACCAAAGAAACACATTGCAAAAAAATGTCAGACCTTCCTTGATACATATTTATGCCATGCTTCCTTTTTTTTTTTTAACCTATCATTGATTGTACTCTGAAAACCAACTTCTTCCAGGAGAATCAGGACAGCATCGCCACCTCGAAACAGCATGTGAAGAATAGATGTGTCTTTGGCCTAGTCGGGATGAAGGATTCCAAATGTGTGGTTCCATTTTACGGAGAGACAGAATTGCTGTTAGCTAGGAAAGCAGTTTATTTTCTCCAGAGGTTGAGTTGCAATGTTTTCTGGCATTTCATTTAATGATAATGAAAATGGCAAAATATATGTTTATTAGTCTATTTCATGTTAAGACATGATCAAAGATTTCCTCTGACATGCTGGACACATCACGGGCTTACCAGAAGAAATAGTGAATAACTAAATAGGAGTATGATGCAAATCAGCAAGCCCTATCAGCATATATGATCTGAGTTCCAGGAAGAAAAGTTCCAATCCTCTTAGTTCTCCTACAGACCATTATTTGTGGAGGTTGCCAGACTAAGAAAAAAACAAAATACTCACACTGAACTTTGAACACATCCTTACATAATAGTTTTTATTCCTCCAACCATAAAGCATCCTCAGAGGACCTGGAAACCCACATTCCTGAGAATACTGCTTGACATTGATTGATTGTTTTCTAATATATTTTCCAAGCTACCTGGTTGAATGTTCTCACCACAAGTATGGCTCAAAATCCAGCCAGTCCTCCTGAATCATCCCACATGATTATTCCTGTCTGTATTCTGCTCCACGCTTGGCTGCTATTATTTGATTTGGATTTCTAATTCCTCCATTCAAGTTGATGTGTTGCTCTATAATTGTTCCCTCTATCTGAGCCATGGACTCTGGAAGGGACCACCACACCTTTCTGAGGATAGAGATTATCTTCTGTGTCTTTCTACCCTTTAATACCTCAATAATTTGCAAACAGCAGGAGCATAGTACTTGCAGTTTGAAGAGTGGCTGCTGTCCTGGGGCAGCTCAGCTTGCTGGGATTGTTACTGTGCAGCACTAAGGATGATTCACCCAGATGGGCTCTTGGGCCTAGACTTAGAGGGAGAAGCCCAGGTTACTCTCCCAGCACGGTATGGTAGCCTCTGGTGACAATTATGTCACTTTGCAGAATGAGGAGCCACATGGGGGAGTAAATAAGAAAGATCTGTCTGTGCAGGGCCTAACATGATGGCAATTCAGGCCTCTGTTTTTCCTGACTTATTTGATTTTACCTCAACGATCAGACAGCATAATTCTTAGAGTTGGGTCCTCATTCCTGTGTTATACCACCTTTCCACCATCCTTCCTCCATCTGATATGCTATCCTTTCCTTTCTGTCTCCTTTTCTGACTCTTCTTTCTTCACTCACTCCTATCCTTTTCCCTTCCCTGCCTTTACCACTCACAAAGAGTTTCCCACAAGACTTTGCATCCAATACTTGCAGATTTGAAGATGAGAAAGGCTTGATCTCTGCCTTCTAAAAATTCAGATCCTCCTTTGGGAGACGAGGCCTGAACATAGGCAGCAACTGGATGGCAGTCAGATGGATGGAGAGGTTAAGGAAGGAACATTTTACAAAAAATGCAGACAATGTAAGGGGAGTCACAGGGTATGAAAAAGTAACCAGGAATTAGCAATAGGGGAACAGACAGGTACCCTTAACACAATGGGGCAAAAAAGGGGGCTGACACTTGGATAAAGCTATGGCTATGGAGGAAGATTGTCCAGCAGGAGTATGGCCTCCCGTACTTCATATGGATGTCATCTCACTCCTTACCCTTCTCTGCTTCCTCAATCACTGTCCTGTGTCCCCTTCCCATGGTCCTAACTCAAGCTTTCATTCTCTAACATCTCTGCTTCTCTCCACCAGGAAACTCCATCTTATGTACCATGGCTCTTGGATTTTTTCTTGTGTCTCAGGCTTTGGTCAAGAGGGTTAGTCAGCCTTCCATCACTGTGACAAAATACCTGAGAAAATCAACTTAAAAGAGGAAAGGTTTGTTTTATCTCATGGTTTCAGAGGTGTTAGTCTATAGTTGCTTGGGCCTATCGCTTTGGGCCTGTGTCAGGCCGAACATCATGGTGAGAGCACATGATGGAGCAAAGCTACTCACCAATGACAGCTGGAAAGTAAAAGAGAGATAGGGACTGGGGTTCCAGTATCCTCTTCTAGGACACACCCCAGTGACCTCACTTCTGTCTATTGGGCCCCACCTTCTGAAGGTTACCCTACCTCCCATCAGCTGGCAACCAAGCTTTTTTTTTTTTTTTTTTTTTTTGCGGTACTGGGGATTGAACTCAGGGGCATTCTACCTCCGAGCTACACCCCCAGCCCTATTTTTTATTCTTTATTTTGAAACCGAGTCTCACTAAGTTGCGGAGTGCCTCACTAGGTAGCTGAGGTTGGCCGCGAACCCGGATCCTCCGGTCTCAGCCTCGCAACCAAGCTTTTAACACATGGGCCTTTGAGGGACATTTAATATCCAAACTACGGTATCAAGTGATGGTGGGTTTTTTTGGTTTGTTTGGTTTTTTTTTGCAGCTGTGAAGGTACTAGGGGCAGTCCCTGATATCACAAAGAGAGTGGGGAATCGAGAAAAAGATATTCAATTCCAGCTCTGTCTTTACCACTAGTAAAGCCTGTGTCCTGTTTTCTCACACCTGACCATGGTGAGTGTTAGCAAAGCTATTAGTACTCAAATAGACAGGAGACAGCCTCATATAAAGAAGAAATATACTTCCTAATAAATGACTTGAGAAACAATAATCCCCAGAATTTTTGTTCTTTCTGATCCAAACTATATTTAAAACCACCATAATAATTGAATATTGTGTCAACTAGGTGAATACAGTATCAGCACTAGATTGCTCATTTCTTTTTTTTTTTTTTTTTTTTTTTTTTTGCGGTACTGCGGATTGAACTCAGGGGCATTCTACCTCCGAGCTATACCCCCAGCCCTATTTTTTATTCTTTATTTTGAAACCGAGTCTCACTAAGTTGCGGAGTGCCTCACTAGGTAGCTGAAGCTAGCTGCGAACCTGGATCCTCCGGTCTCAGCCTCCCGAATGCTGGGATTCCAAGCGTGTGCCACCACGCCTGGCTTAGATTGCTCGTTTCTGATCTAGAAATCTCTTCCCTGTTTCCTGAGGGTAAGGGAAGAGCCCCATCCAGTCTGTCACAAACAGATAAGAAAGTGGTTAAATAGAATTGGGAAAGGAAAGAAGAGTGTCATACATTATAATCCCTTCACTAATTACTTTGCACCTCTGATTTGTAAACAAATACTATAGGCTGGATTTTGCCCTCTCTCTCAAAATTCACATCAAAAGCTGAACCCTCAGAATTGCCTTTATTTGGGAATGGGGCCATTAAAAATGCAATTAAAGATGACATCATACATAAATATGACAAACCCCAATCCAATATAACTGGTATTCTTATAAGAAAGGGAAATTTGGATAGGCACATGCCAAGAATAACATACTATGGAGCAGAAGGCAGAGATCTATGTGATGTATCTACAGATAAAAAAAAAAATCAAAGATTGCCAGTGACCTCCAGAAGCTGGGGGAGAAGCAGAGAGTAAGTTCTTCCTTCAATAGGCTCGGAAGAAAACAACCCTGCCAACACCTTGATATTAGACTTCCAGCCTCCAGAAGGGAGAGACAGTACACTCCTGCTTATGCCACCAGGGTTCAGTCATCTGTAATGGCAGCTACAGCAATTGAACACAGTTTGAAAGCATCTGAGCTGGAAGCTGTGTCTGAGCCTGATAGAGCAGGACCCTCAAGACTTATCAATGTTCAGGTGATTTTCCACAAATTTGCATGGAGAGAAAGTTCCAGGCTTCGCACCTCCTTTGTGGAAATAACAGGGTCTAGGGTGGCAGAATCCTGTCTTGGTTCTCCACAGCGGGGATCACTATGGAGATTCATAAAACTCTTATTACCACTCATTGGGTCCTCAGAAATATTCAGGACAAGGACCCTGACATATTTCACTTCCCACAGTCATGCAAGTAGGAGGGTTGTTATTAATATTAATCAATCTGTGCCTATACTTTCAGCTAAGAGCTGAAACCTCAATCAAAATTGGCAGCATTACTTAAAATCTCAGCTACTGACTGGTGCTCATTTATAGAAACCTGTAATGCAAATCACATCTGTAATTCAGACTATAATGTAACTCTCAGCAACCTAAATGGTTGATATTTTCTAGTGCCTTCTATAGTGGTGGTGATGGGGGAAGTCATTAAGTTCTTTAACCTAACACTTATTCTCATTTTCTTCTTTTCTGTCATCTTTTTAAGTCAACTATTTTAGATTTCTAGATTGATGGATAGATCTTAACTTTTTTTGTGTGTGTGTACTGGGTATTGAATCCAGTGGCATTCTACCTCCAAGCTATATCCTCCTTACTTTATATTTTGAAACAAGATCTCGTTAAGTTGCTGAAGCTGGCCTTAAACCTGCAATCCTCCCGTGTCAGAGTCCCAAGTACTAAATTTAAGGCATGCACCACTGCAACTGGCTCATAGATTTTAACTTTAATGATCCTTGTCAAATATTGTTTATAAATTTGACTGCCTTTCTAAATAAATGCTTCTGCCAGATAAAGTCATATTTCTATTATTAAAAACTCTGTCCCCATACTTACCTCTGTTGGGGTGAGTTAAGAGAGAGGAGTAGGGAAATATGATAGGCAAGAAAGAGGAAAACAGATAGATACCAGAGAGTCTAGAAAAAATCTTAAGCACAAAGGGAAAGGAAAGCCCAGAACAAGCAAATAGTAACTTAAAAATGGAAGAAAATAACAAGAAATCACAACCAATGAGACAAGATAGGACACAAGGGACCCTAGATGCTTTTAAATTCATGTCAAATATTATTTCTGTCTCTTAAGAAACTTGCCTGTAAAATGATTCATAGCAACTACATTTGAGTATGACCAGCGTGAGATCAATAAAAGGCACACCAATCAAAACTGCATTGTTTCTTAAACATGGTATTTTGCAAATTTTCATTTTATTACATTGAGTTTTGTACATGCAGAATTCCCTGAAAATGTCTTTGTGTACTTTCATGGGAAGCACATTTCACATAATCTATATTTGGCTGATTGTGAAGGAATCATTCTCCCAGCCCGTCTGCCCCTCTCAGCACGGAGCTGCTGCCTGGAGCACAGCATAGGGCTGCTCGGAACCCTTGATCCCTGATGGCATTGGCAGCTGATCAGTCAGATGCTTTCTGAATATTTCAACTAACTGCCTGTACATTACTTAACAAGTTTCTGCATTTTGGACTCTAATAGATTTTAATATTTTAAGCTCATTTAAAGTCTACATGCTTTTAGAGTTTGTACAGTGGCTCAGAATGGACCTATGGTTTTTGCCCTTTCTTGGGGGGGGGGGGGGGGAGAGGGGTTCTGCTATTGCAAAGAAAAGCTGTGGGACCTGTTTTCAGTTCACCCCTGAGCAGCGATGCCTGCATCAGTCTTCCTGGCCCTGGCAGGATGCACACCAGAGGTTTGCCACACACAGTTCTTTGACTCTGAGTAGCTCTAAATGCCCCACTGACATTACCACATCTGGTCCACCCCCAGACACCCGAGCCCTGCTTCTCTCTTGAAGAGGCAAAAATTGAACCTGATAAAGGAGTCAGTTAAGGCCATGGATTCCCTTCAAACGCTGAGCTTTTCTCTACTAGCAGACATACAACACTAACTCTTTGAACATGTCACTAGTTAAATGCCCAGATATTACCTGATTTATCCCTAAAAAAGAATGCACCATTTAACAAGTCTTTAACCAAATATCTTACCCACAGGAAGAGATAAGAGGAAAATAATGCAGGTCACAGGTTTGACTTCCTGTTATCAGAAATATACTAGCTAGAAGACAGTTTCTGTTTTGTGTCACAATGGACTTGCTGATGTTTTGGCTTAAGTATCTTAGTAGAAGGAATGGTTTAAGTTTGGGATTTATGGACTGGTGAATTTCACAGGCTTTGAGGGATTTTTCTTTTCTTTCTAACTTCCTCTAGTTTATTTTTAAGTCTCAAGTACTTCTATGTCATTGATCCCTTTCCTGCAGCCTGAATGTCCTTGGAGGTGAGATAAAGGTTCAGGAGCACCTAAGAAATGTGCAAACTCATGAGAGTGGTTTGAAGACCCTGGGGCCCATATCCAGCTATCTGTGTACTACAACTGAATCCCTATGACTCAAGACCCATGACAGCCACTCTTTATCATCACCCTTGGGGAATCCAGGGCACTTCATAAAAGGAGTAGTCCCAGGGACGGGCTGTTTTTGGTAAGAAATTTTCTGCTGGTAATATACTATGGTCTCAGCTTAGAGCCTGACTTTCAAAAGGCTCCCAAGAGACAGTTGGAGGATGGTCCTCTTGGACCCAACTTGCTTCACTGGGAGTCTCTTCTGTGCAAACTGGATCTCCACTACCTGTTTGTACTGTCACTTCCTTGGTCGGTGTCTTGACATCTACGTGCAATAGTCTTATAACTGAAATGATCTAGTATTGTCTCTCCATATTTTGGCATATTTTGCTTAAAACAATTTCATCTGATTTTCTCTTTCTTTCTTTCTTTCTTTTTTTTTTCAGTACTGGGGATTGAACCCAGGGGCATTCTACCTCTGAGCTACATACACCCCCAGTCCTATTTTTTATTCTTTATTTTGAAACAGGGTCTTACTAAGTTGCAGAGGGCCTCACTAAGTAGCTGAGGCTGGCAGCGAACCCAGATCCTCAGGTCTCAGCCTCCCAAGTACTGGGATTACAAGTGTGTGCCACCACTCTCGGCTTCACCTGATTTTCAACTCATCAAATGCAACTTTATCTGAAACTCAACTTTGTTGAAGGTTTTTGCATCCATATAAGGATTTCTGCATTCATTCTCTATTGACCTTGTCAGAGAATTTTGAGGATTCTGTTACTCTGTGTTCTCATTTAATACTTCCTCCCAAAGTGATCCCAACACACCCATAGTTAAAGCCCATATGTCAATAACCCACTAAGAGCTCCACTCTGGACCTCTTCTCTCTGAGTTTTATACTTTTTTTTATTACCTTCCTGGATACCTTGAAGGCAACTCAATTTCAATATGTATGGCCAGGTACAGTGGTACACACCTGTGATCCCAAAACTTGGGAGGCTGAGACAGGAGGATCACAGGTTCAAGGCCAGCCTCAGCAACTTAGTGAGAGCCTTAGCAACTTACAAGACCCTATTTCAAAATGAAAAATAAAAAGGGATGGGGGTGTAGCTCAGAGGTAGAATGTCTCAGGGTTCAATATATGTATCAAAAAATGTACAAAGATAAACTAAGATTCCTGTCTACACACCTCTTCACAAAATCCTGGTCTTTACCCAATGTTTACAATGAAAATCTCATATCACCACATCACAAATCTATTGGAGTCAATTATCTTTTATACCTTTCTTTTTTTCACCAACTGTGTCCTCTAATTCATTGAGTTCTGTCAATTTTGTCCCCTAAATATTTCTCTCCAATCAATGCCATCAACTATGATATCTGACCTTGACTTCAGCACAAGCCTTCCCATATCCAATTTATTCCTCTTCTCATCTGTTTTCACCATAATTAGAGTGATTTCTGCCAAAAATGCAATTCTGTTAAAATCATCCTGCTCTTAGCTAGATGTGGAGGTGCACACCTGTATTCCCAGTACTTAAGAGGCTGAGACAGGAGGATTGCAGGTTCGGGGCCAGTGTGTGGTAACTTAGCAAGACTCTATTTCAAAATAAAAAGAGCTTGAGTGTAGATCAGAGGCAGAACACCCGTGGGTTCAGTCCCCAGTATCACCAAAAATAAATAAATAAATAAAATCCTTCTCTTGAACACACTCAATGGTGTTCTATTGTCTTTCAATAAACATAACAGACCTTAACTTCTTCCTCAATGCCTGTGGTAGCCACATCCCTCCCCACGCTTGTCAGCCCCTGATGGCATCCCCAGCTCTCTGCTGCAATCTACTCCACTCCCCCGCCCCGCCTTTCTACCACCTCATCCTTTCTTTGCTGACTCCCTTCTCTCTGCCTGGGTCCCTCCTTCCTCTCCTCTTTGTCTACTATCCCCACCCCCTGCATCTCACATTAAGTACGATTTCTTCCAAATCTCCCAATTATATCTCAATTCCAAATTTGTATGATTATTTGATTCCTTAACTGACTTGTTAATTAAAGCCACAAACCATGGAAATAGTGATATTAATAGTCTCCAGAAATATTTTAGATCATAGGAAACAAACAACAGGTTGACTTGATAAATATTTGTTGCTTAAACTAAGTCACAATATTTTAGGGAGAGGTTCTCCCTGTTGCCTGTATCTAATCTCCAAATAGACGCCCCTGATATCTTGTCCCCAAAGTTCGTTTCATGTCACGACACTCCCAGGCATGAACCAGGCAGCCTGCCAACCTGACCCTGTTTGTTCTTTCCTAGCTCTGTCCCTGTGGCCTTCTATTCCTCCATCTGAAATGCTCATTCTCTTCTTGTTCACATCATGAGACTCAGTCTCCGTCTCTAGAAAGCCTTCTCTCAGCTCCTCAAGTACATTTCTTTACAGGGTCATTTCTTTCTCTTCACTCTTATCAGGCTCTGTACCTTTAATCAGACGGCCATTGCTGAGAAACTCCCTCATGCTGGGAGTTTTGCAGAATGCTGTCGGTGCCTTCATAAAATGCAGGGTTCCTGATTTCAAGGAATCCACGACATAGAGCTTGAGATAGACCAGAAGGTAACCATTGTGTGTGTGATCACAAAGCAGGGGCCCCTAACCTACTCTCAGTTGTTGTATTTATGTATGTCTAGCTTTCACACTAAGTGGTTCCATAAAGCTGAAAACCTATTTCTAGTTCACCTCTGAGTTCTTGGTACTTGTACTCAGGGCCCAGCAAAGGAGCAGCCTGTCTGGGAGTTTTAAGTAAACATTAAATAAATTATTAATCTTTAATTTTATTTTGCATTAATGCATTCTCTTTTTTGGGGCCCTAGTCTGCCTAGATCTAACATGATTCTCTTCAACTGAACAAAAACACTAAGTTAGAATGCAAAAAAGAACATGAATAAGCAGAAAACAAAAGGATTATGGGGTTAGCGGGACAGAAGTGAACAGCCCTTCAGTCTGAGATATTGCTGTGCATCTCATGTCTATGGTGAAAACTCAATGAGTGCTTCGTGTTTAGATTCTTCTGGAATAAAGACATTGGATATATTTTCTATCTTTCTGGCAGGCATTCATAGTCTATGCTCAGTGTTTGAGTTTGAAGCTTCGTGAATTTTCTGAAATAGATATACCTATCACTCCCCCTCCCAATTTTTTTAAATCAAATAAAAATAGATATTTTGAACATCTGAAATGTCTCTATACCTCCACAACTGTGGAAATATTGGGCAATCCCACAAGTATAGATTATCTAGATTGGATATTTTAATTCTTTCTAAGATTTATCTGAAATTCATGATGTCAATGCAGAAAGGAATAATAAAGTTGAAAACTGATGCTATAAGACAAGCAAAAATCAAGGAATCCAGAGATAAGACAAATAAAAATGACCAAGTTAGGCAAAGCCAGGCAAAGCATTTGTAAACCAGAAAACAATCTACAGGGCAGAACTCATGAAAACCTGAAGATGGGAAGAAATCTCCTGTTGCTAAAAACAAACAAGCAAAATATAAAACAAAAATGCTAACCCAGCAAAAAGTAAAATTCATCATAATCTCTATTTCCCAAATTCAATGTGCCATTCAGTATAATCTTAAATGATTTATATTGAAATGGTTTGGGCTGAAATCATTCTACAGTGCACTGGGAGAACAAACCAAACCTAATGAGAAACTCTATCTGGGTTGGCAAATTGTCCCCTTTCTTCTGACAATGCTCATACATGGTACACACTCCTGTAGACACCCACATCTTCTATAACCTATGGATACTGTGCCCCTTCTAGCTAGCTAGCAATGACTCTACGGTCCCTTGGTGTCAGTATGTCTCATTTGAGAACCACCAGTCTAGGAAGGACAATATGTTTATTTTATGGTTTGAAGCCTGCGGTTCAGGCACCCAAGGACTCCCAGCTATATAATGGCACAGAAAACCTTCTAATTCCCAATTCCCTGTTCATTTAATTTGTCACTCTGAATTGGTAATCATCATTACCATCATAATTACACTTCATAGTTTAAAAGTGTTTCTAAACACAGTGTCTTGTTCCAGATGCTTGGCCCTGTGAGGTAAGCATTATTACTATCATGAGCATTTTAACAGATGTCTAAACAGAAGACCTGCAAGAAGAACAAGCGAGTCCTGGAAGCTGACCTCTGAGCCCTGTGATATGCTCCCTAAAAAGAGCAATTTTGTTCACTTGAGCCCTTGGGCCACACTGCTCCAGTTTGATCAAATAGTCTAGGCTAATGAATGTCCATGTGTCTTCTCCTTCCACTGATTTTAATTTGTGTTATTTTACTACCATAAAGGAATAACATAAAGTGTTATTCTTCTTAGTCCCACCTAGTCCTTCTGATAAATCATTGAGGGACACTCTCTACCCCACAGTTTTCTCTTGCTGCTATAAAAATAATCACAAGCTTGGTAGCATTAAACAATGCAAATTTTTCTTTTACAGTTCTTGAAGTCAGAAGACAAAAATGGGTCAATAGGGCTGTGCTCCTTCTGGAGGTTCAAGGGACACTCTATCTCCTTGCCTCGTCTAGCTTCTAGAGGCTGTCTGCCTTCCTTGGCCAATGCAATAGCTTCAAATCCAGCAGAGTAACATTTTCAAATTTCTCTCTCCCTCTCTGTCTCTCCCTCCCCCCTCCTTTTCCCTGCCATTGTTCATTATATTGTCTTCTGACTTTCTTCTGACCTTCTTACTTTATCTCTCTCTTACAAGGAGCCTTGTGATTATAACAAACCATCCAAATAATCCATGATAATATCCCAACTCAAAGTGCCCTTCGCCATTTAATGTAACAGATTCACAGATTGGGACATAGGGGAGTGGGCATTATTCAGGCTACCACAGTATCAATGGTCTTATACCACACAAAAGTCACAATTATAGTGACTCTCCATTTGTCCACCTCCTGGACAGCTGTAGGACCTATTTCTCTTCTCCCATCCTGTCCTCAAAGCTCACCCAAATTCTTAGAATCCCCAGTGATTATCTTTCATATTTCTAACACAGTCTCTTTTTTCTCTGTCTCCTTTCTATCTATTTCTTTATTTCTTCCATCCTCCTTCATCCCCCACCCAACCTAGTCAAGGCACCATAAAAAGATACAGAACACCTCTCTAAGAACAATACTGTTGGTGTCCTCATGGAGAACACTGGTTTTCTGTTTCTCTTACTGAGAATTTGTTTGGAAGAAGCAGCATTTAAAGCTGTTATTCTCAGCCGGGCATGGTGGCGCACGCTTGTAATCCCAGCATTCGGGAGGCTGAGACCGGAGGATCCGGGTTCGTGGCCAGCCTCAGCTACTTAGTGAGACTCGGTTTCAAAATAAAGAATAAAAAATAGGGCTGGGGGTATAGCTCGGGGGTAGAATGCCTCTGAGTTCAATCCCCAGTACCGCAAAAAAAAAAAAAAAAAGCTGTTATTCTCAAACAGCAATCATAAGGACCACCACCAACAGAATCACCTAGCAAACCTATTAAAGTTAGACTTCCTGGCTGAACCCTCAATCCACAGAATTCGATAATGAGGTAAGGTTTTCAGAAGGTTTGAGGTTCTTTGGCTTAAAACAACAACATTAGTTTAATGGAGAAAACCAGAAAATCTCCTTCCTTTTGCCTCCTGGAAAGACTATTTCACCTTTACTTTCCTAAGTATGTTTTTAAAGGGTGTCCATTTCCCAAAGTGCCCTCTGAAACCTTAAGATAAAACTCTAATTCTATCATTATTACCATCATCACTTTATGCCAGCTACTCCAAAACAATTATTTTTATTGTTTGCCTTGAAACCCTTTCTTCCTCAAAGCATTCTGGGACATGTATTTGCTCTTCTAGTAAACTGAGTATTTTAAATTTCCAACTCTGAGACAACTGAAGATAGCATCGAATGTTATCAAACCAAGATAAGTAATCAATGGTTTCTGCAACGGACTTGAGAGTGAGAATAAGTTTGTATGAAGATACATAGAGTCAACAATGAGGTTGTGAGCCTAATTAATCACTGTCTGAACACCGAGTTTACTTAACCATGGGCATATCAGGAAAGGGCAAAATATGCAGTCTTCTGATTGTCCCTGATTTACCTGGTTATTTATCTCTATTACAGTGAAAGAAACTTGGGAGTTGTGGTCTTGCCACTCGAAGTCCTTGGAGACAATCAGTCTTTGAGGAAATGGTGGCTGTAACCCTACCTAAGGCTGGTTCCACACAACCCACTCAGAGAAAAATTGATTTGATGTTTTGGGTCATTCAGATTGTACAGCTAAGTCACTCCACACTTAATCCTAAAGAAAGGTGAAGGAAACAGTTACTAATATGGCCCCAACACAAATGATCCACATCCAAATTTTGAAGTGCTAAGGGTATGTCCATGATTTGATATTCAAGTTGAAATACACAAGCAAAAAAGAAGAAGAAGAAAAGAAAAAGACACAACGCTCTTCAATTTGTTGGACTTTTCCAGGAATCAACTTTTGTGCAGGAGGTAGACAGGATTTAGGATGACCTCCAGTTTAACTTTTGTGACTGCCCCTCTGCCCACACCCTTCCTATGGGGAAGCCCTACCTCCAAGTGACCACACCACTACCTTGGACAATTCAGCTGTGTTTAAAGAGCTCACAAAAGAAAATTGTGCTCATCAGAATATAAGCCCTTGCCACAGGAAAAGAGGCCCTATGAATTAAGAGGCTCGACTTTGGAATTTTCAAAACGATGGCAAATTTAGTGAAATTGGGCAAAAGTGAATCAGGTTTCACAAATTTAGGAATGTTTATGTAAATCTTTAAAACATATGTTGCCACAGCTGTGTTTGGCATAAAATTATGATGAAAATAATCCTAATGAAAATGACGGTGTGTTTATATAATGCCTTCCATCTAACGAGTGCCAAACCCGCCACACAACTGATCTCATTAGGCCTGACTAAATCCCTTTGAGCTACAAGGTAAATATTAGTTCCAATTTGCAGATGAAGAAACTGGATGGTGGGCAAGGTTATTCACGGCTAAGGAGATTAGGTTAGAACCAGCCTGGCTCTCCCACCTTGTGGTAAATTGCAATCTGAGCAGGCACTGGAAGGGGGACGAGAGCAGAGGGGTCCCTTCCTCCACACCTTCCCATGCGGGTTGCCCCATCCTTGGTAGTATAGGAGAGGGCAGAGATAACACCACCAATTCCCACATGATTTTCTTTCTAGGAAGTAAGTCACTGTGTATACGTGGGCAGATGCTACCAGCGAAGATGAGAGAGAAGAGGGTAGCGCAGAGTGTGGTATATTGGTTTCACTGGAGAGAAATTCAAGTCACAGGAAGGAAGGGGCTACTTCAGAGCCCCACCTCCCTCTCTAGTCTTCTCCCCCTCACGACTGTATCAGTCCATGTTCTGCTACAATAACAGAGTGCCACAGACTGAGTACATTTAAACCATAGAACTTTATTAGGTCCATGGCTCTGAAGGACAAGAAGTCCAAGGTCAAGGGGCCACATCTGGTAAAGGTCTTCTTTTTCTACTTTAAAATTTTGTTTATTTGAATTTCCTAATTTTTGATACCAAGTTACACATACACACACACACACACACACACACACACACACACACACACACACACAATACGTACATACATAAATACCCACAAAGTCCACATTCTAGAACCATCCTTCTGTCACTATTCAACACTTACTTCCCCTGACCACTAATCTGCTAACGATCCTTAGAAATTCCTAATTAACCTAAAAAACAATTTTCTTAACTTTTATTAAATCATTGTAATTAGACATCAGAGTGAGATCCAAAGTGATACAAACATATGCACACAGAGTTTGGTGTATTTCCTTCCCCATCCCGCCCTGCTCCCCTCTCCTCCCTCCCTGTATGTGTTATATGTGTTAGTGAGGTTGGTAGTGATGCTTTTATATATCGCCATAGCATAGTATTATTTTAACTGTTTCCTTATTCAATCTTTCTTTCCTCACCACCTCCCTCTTCCTAAGCCCTTCCACTATTCTACTGATCACTCTACTCATTTATCTGAAGTCACATATATTTCCTTTTTTTTTTTTTTCCTAGCTTCCACATATGGAAGAAAATATAGAACCCTTGACTTTCTGAGTGTGGCTGATTTCACTTAACATAATAGTCTCTAGTTCCATCCATTTCCTTGCAAATGACATATTTTTATTCTTTAAGACTGAATTAAAATTCCTTTATGTATATATCCACGTTTTCTTTATTCATTCATCTGTTGACGGACACCTAGGTTGGTTGCATAAAGCTGGCTATTGTGAATTGTGCTACTATAAACATGACTACACATGTATCACTATAGTATTCTGACTTTAATTCTTTGGGAAAAATATCAAGGAGTGATACAGCTGAGCCATATGGTGGTTCCATTCCTAGTCTTTTGAGGAATCTCCATACTTATCTTCATAGTAGTTGTACCAATTTGCAGTCTGACCAACAGTGTAAAAGAGTTCTTATTTCCCCACATCCCTGGGCAGGGTCTCCTTGTTGTGCAACATGGTGGAAGGGTAAGGGAGCACACATCAGACAGAGAGAAAAATCAGAAGTCATCTTTCATCAGGAGCCTACTCCTAAAATAACTAACACCCTCCCTCTATAAAGGCTTTAATTCATTCTTGGAGGCAGTGCTTTTGTGTCCTAATCACCTCTTACAGGTCTCACTTCTTCATGCTCTTAACAATAGTAATTACATTTCAACCTGAAATTTGGAGGGGACATTCAAACCATAGCAATGACTGAACATTCTGCCCTTTTCAAATGTTGTAAAACAGTAAACACTTTTCCCCAAATAACCTTTGTAGGCTCAAATACTTTAATTTGGCCTACAGAAGTTTGCCCTTTCCTGAATCTAGATTCTCTGCAAGTAATAGAGTTTACCCAAGCATTCAAGCCTATTGCAGTTCAGTTCCTAAAAGAATCCCTGTGAGTTTCTGCCAACAGTCTGCTTTTGCATCTCTTCTTTCTATAGCTAGTAAATTTGCAAGGCAACGTAACATAAGAACCTACATAGTACCTGAACACTGAAAACTTTACCAAAGTACTAATTTTTTACTCCACTTTTGGCAACACATTTTAAATTACAGTTTTTAAATTGGAAGGAAGGTTTCACTTAATCTCTGCCAATCGGCACTGATGTTAGGTATATACTTTCCAAATTCAATAAAAAATCTCCTTCGTTTCATTCAAAAAAAATTCCACTCAGCCATTTTTGCCAAAAATCTGAATTTAAGTCTGCCCAGGAAAAGATATTCTCTAGAAATAGAAGAGAAAAACAAATCCTTTTGAATGTCTGATAGACTTTATTTGAATTCTCAGAATCACACAATCTATTTAAGTAAAAATATATTGACCTGTACTTGGAGTACAGCTTTGAGTGCCAGACACCTTTTCCCAATGAGTGGGATGGAAACTCTGCGGGCTGGAGGTAATCTAGGCTCTTCCTGTAGATGGATCTTGGCTCATACCGTCTTGGTATGTGTTCACAGGGGACCTAAGGAAAGCCACTCAACCCAAGCCAATGTCATCTTGGTCTTCTGTAAAATGATGATAAAAATGCATATCTTATGAATTGTGGAGATTAAACTTCCATGAGGAGCTTTCTCTAAAAAGGCCCTGAATGAATGAATGAATGAATGAATGTGTCTTTCTTTACCACTTTTCTAGACACCACCCCCAAGTCTGTAAAGGTTACCAAAATCAGTATATATTTTGTGTGTGTGTGTGTGTGTGTGTGTGTGTGTGTGTGTGTGTGTGTGTGTGTTTGGACTAGACAAACCAAAGTATCATCAGCAATTATCTCTAAAGTAGAATAAGGAACAATGTTTATTTTTGTTTTTGCCGAATTTCTGCTTTTCCAAATTTGCCATCATTTGCAGATGTACATCTTTTAAAACAAATTTTTAGAAAATCACCATGTAGACCCGTCTTCTTGGGAAAAACAAAATCAAGTCATAAATATTTAGTGTTGTTTAAAAAAAAACTAGAAATGACTAGCCTGAAACTTTCTAACTGTATATAAAAAAGAGAAATCAAGGCCCAGAGAGAATTTCATCCAAAACCTGCTTAGCTGAGACCCACTTTCTAGTGTGACTGGAACCCAGAGTGCTCCAGTGGTGGGTATAAAGGAGGTGGCTGTCTAACCCCAAGCTGCTGCTCAGCCCTTCCCCACTGCCCCGGAAGGTCTCAGCCCCCTCCCTTTCCTATGGAACTATTAGATGTCTTCCCTGCTCACTAAGTCCACTGATTCACACAGGTAAAGTTAGACAATCTCTATATCATAGTGGCCTTTCAATAATGTGACATGGGTATGTACCATGTCACATGTTCTTTGGTCTAGGGTCTCAAAAGAAGAGGGTCTAGCCTGAGGCTAAAAGGGAAGGCCAATGAGGAACTTGCCTTGGGGAACAAATTTAAGGGAGTATCAGAAAGTTTAGGAATCAAAACAAATAATGTTTTAATGCAGTATCTTAAGAGATCCAAATTGGTAGGGGAAAATTTATGATAAAAAAATCAAAATTTTAAATAAAATGTATGTACAATAAATAATATGTATTTGATCTTTATCCCATGATCCCTGGCACAGAGCTCCTAAAATGCTTAGAATTTTCTGAGTAAGAGAAATACATATTGTTATTCATCATGAGCCCCTGTCAACTGTACCTGAGTTTATCCTAATAAGAAGGGGAGGTCCCTAAATAGTTTCAGGATAAGGACTAGTCATCAGAGGAAACAACCATGTGATTAAAGTTGGGGTTTTGAGTCTTATCCTCAGACCCCCAGGGAGGAGGGAGGGCCTAGAGATAAAATTCAATCACCAATGGCCAATGATTTGATCAGTCATGCCTGCATAATGAGGTGTTCATAAAAACCTCTGAATGATGGGGTCTAGGGAGTGTCCAAGCTAGTGAATGCATGGAAGTAATGATAGGACTGGGGAAGTCTCAGAACTGCTACATTACCCCCACCCCCCATCTTACCTCTTCCATTGGACTGTTTTGAGTGGCAACATTGAGAATAAGCTGACAATGGTAATTAGAGTGCTCTTCTGAGTTCTGTGGGTCATTTTGATGAATCCAAGAACTCAAGGTCATGGGCACCTACAGATTAATAGTTGGTGGACAGAGTGTGGGTAGTCTGGGCATCCCTTTTGCATTTGGCATCTGAAGTGAGGGCAGTCTCATGGGACTGAGCCCTTCACTCATGTGGTCTGCGCTGCCTCCAGGAGTTAGTGTTGGAATTCGATTACATTGTTGGACACTCAATTGATGCTGGAGAATTGTTGAGAGAAGACTATAAGTGTTTTGTATTGGAAGCAAAAATCAAAATAAAACAAACAAAAAAACCCCCACATATTAGGTGCCAGAAGTCAGTCACAAAAAGTGAAAGGGCGGATGTTCTCCCTCTTATGCAGAAGCTAGGGAGAATCTGGGACACAGGAGGGACTCCAGACAAAGGAGGAGAAACCTTAGTGGAGTGAGGGAGGGGGCCTAACTGAGGGAGCAGGGAGGGAGGAGGAAGACTTGAAGAGGGAAACGCTGCAATGGACATGATGTACATACACAAACTTATCAAAGCCAGCCACTGTGTTGAGCACCAAAGGTGGGGAGGGAGAGGGCATAGGGTGGGAACTGGGGGAGGGCTCAGCGAGTACTGTGTACATATATACCTCAACTGCATCAAGATGTATGATTATAATGCACCAATTTAAAAAAAAAGAAAGAAAGAAAACAGAAAGGATCAGTGACACTGCTGGGCCAGACCATACTTGAGCTAGAGGCAGGAGAAAGAATAATACCACCAATCCCAGCCTTATTTAAATTTTAATATTTTACTTATCATGGATTTTGCCATTAATTGTTAGTTTTCAAAAATGCTGTATTAAAAACTTTCTCTTTATTTCTGAGCATCCTGGTTGAATGAATGAATGAAGTGGAAGAAATATGGTTAATATCATCAAGGAATCTATAATTGAAGCGAAGATTCAGCTCTAGATTTCATAATTGAGAGAGCAGTCATTTGAAAGAGCTGCTTGGAGATTAGCAATGATTATCAATTAAAAGCCCTCTTCCAAGATCCCAAGGTGATGAGGCTTCTCTCATTTGTAGACTGTCCTCAGCTTATTAAAATCCAGAACCAAGACAGTCACATCCCAACAAGTACCACCACTAGAGTGGGAAGGACTTAGGTCCCAGCAAGGTCTGGGACAAGGAACTGAGCAGGCAGGGGTCCCAGAGCCCCTATAGCAGAGTAACCAGCCAACTGGAAGCAGCAAGACCGGAAAGGGAGACCAGAGTTGGGTTCAGAGATAATGAACCAACTAATACCGGGGTCTCTGCAACAAGTGGCAGACACCATAGTTAGGGGCTCAAGTGATGGTGGCCATATTTAATTGCTTGTTAGATCCTGAAAGAAATCAACTTGGAAAAAATATATATTCGGATTCTATCATATATATTGTTTTAATTTCAACCTTTGGACCCACACCCCCAATTTTTAAGGAATACTTCTTCACTGAATTTCACATCAGACCTATATAGCTCTAAACTTTTATAACTCTTAATATAACCTTGAACTTTCTTTGCAGCAACACTGGACTCCTGCAGCACTTACTAACACCCAGGGCACCAGGCTTCCATGTGCTCAATCAGCTTTGTAGTGTGAAACCACCCCCGTCCTGAGCAGTTGGAACAATGGCCAACAGTGGTGAGCAGTGGTATAATTCTAGAAGGCCAAAGCCCAGGCTTTACCAAGAGGATCACATTTTCTACCCAAGGCCAGCTGCATTCTCAAGTTTTGAAATTTGGATTTTGCCACTTGAAAACATTTGTTTTTCATACTGTGGCAAGACGGGGTCCTCTGAAATGGTCACTCAGTCTCCACGGCCATGCTGGATACTGATGGAGCCTCCCAAGTGTCGCCTTGCACTGGATGTTATGCAACTTAGTGACAACTTTATAGAATTATGATTTTTTTTTCCTAAACTCTCCTCATATGGCTTTTTTCTCCTATATTTCATGGTATCTCCAGGATGACCCTGAAGTTTTAAAAGACCCTTTAGCCCACTTCTTTACAGTTTATGCTGCCACAGCTGTTTATGGGCTTACCCTGGCTTAACTATGTGGGGTGAGGTGGGGTGGGGAAGAGAGGCTAGAACAGAAGTCATCCACACAGCTCAAAATGTTTCACTTTGAAAGATTATGTCTTCACTGATGGAGGTGGGGAAGTTAGGCCCATAGAAGTTAACAACCAAATCAATGTCCTCCGGCTGGTTGGTGGCTGAACAGAGGTGGGATTAAACTTTCAGCCACAATTCTCACCACTAGCCACACGATGTCACCACTGTCTGAAGCTATGTCTGGTCTGCATGTCCTCCCCTGAGTGAGAGAGAGTGGTTGCAGGTGTTAAAAGTCCCCCTTCCTGGAATGGTATGAGATTCCAGTAGCTTCTATGGGGCTACAAATATGGGCAAAAAGTCTGGACTTCAACCCATTTCTATCCTATAGGAGGCAGCTGGTGGGGACTGTTGGTCAATCACCATTGCTCTGGGTAACTTCTAAGATGTGTCTCCCCACGTCTGCTCCCTGAGCCAAGGCAGGCCTCTCAGGGACCATCTGGAGCCACTACAGGCACTGAATGGCCATCCGCCACTCATCTCTTAGGCTGCAAAGGACTTCCCATAAGCACTGCACTCCCTACCTTACCCCCTTCAGTGTCCAGAAGACACTCCTCTCTCTATCCCACCAGAGCAGCTATTCCCTTCAGCACAAAGCCCTTGTCTCCATCTCCCTTCAGATCAGAGACTATCTTGCCACATCCCCATCAGGGGCCAGAAATGCAAAAGCTGTTTATTTCATTCCTGGAGATTGTATAGAACAAGTCCAATGATATTGGATTGGGTGTTAAAAAAAAAAAAAAGAAAGAAAAAAGATAACTGTCTTAGTCCATTTTCTGTTGCTGTAACTGAACATACAGATTGGGTAATTAATAAAGAATTGAGGTTCTGGAGGCTCGGAATGCCAAAGGCATGGTGCTAGCATCTTCTCAGCATCTGGGGAGAGCTATCTTGCCACATCACAACATGGCAAAGAGCATCAAGTAGCAAGACAAGAGTGAGAATGTTATCTGGAGCCTCTTCTTATAAAGCCATTAATGTCATCGTGAGGGCCCCACCCTGTCCTAATTACCCCCCCCCCAGAAGGCCCCATCTCCAAATACTGCAATATAAATGTGAGAATTAAATTTCCAACATATGGCTGGTGCAGTGGTACACACCTATAATCTCAGTGCTTGGGAGACTAAGACAGAAGGATTGTAGGTTTGAGGCCAGCTTCAGCAACTTAACAAGACCCTGTTTCAAAATAAAATATAAAGTAGGGCTGAGGGCATAGCTCAGAGGTAGGACCTCCTAGACTCAATCTCCAGTACCATACACATAAAAAATTTCCAGTGTATGAATTCTTGGGGGACACATTCAAACTACAGCAGTATCCTAGTTTTGCCTTTCTTGCACATCATGATGAACATGGGTCCTGTTTTTTCATGAGCTATTTTTAGGAAGCAGACTGCACTCTGTGAGACCCACAGCCTGCTCTCCTCACTCTTCAGGATCTCCCTCTCAGTGTTGGAATCACCAGAGACCTTCACAGTGCCTTCCACTCCACCCATCCTTTCCTTCAAACCCCTCTGCTACTATTGCTCAGAGACTTCTACATCCTTGGCCTTTGGTGGCCTCTGCTCAGCACTACAAAAATCCTAAGAGTAAAACTCGTGCTTCCTGATCACTTTCAAGAAATAAGGGAAAACATTGGAAGAATAAACATACAATAGCATTAATTTAAATTATCCAGTTATACCTGCATAGTATGCTTATAGGGAGAACAGGTTCTTATGTATTTAGAAGGAAAAATAAGCCAGGTAGGTGGCACACACCTGTATTTCCAGTACTTGGGAGGCTGAGACAGGATCCATAGGCTCAAGGCCAGCTTCAGCAACTTATCAAGACCTTGTTTCAAAATAGAAAATAAAAAGGGCTGGGGATGTAGCTCAGAGGTAGAACATCCCAGGTTCCATCCCTAGCACCAAACAGGGGAAAAGAAAAAGAAAAATATATGAGAACTTTATGCAAAAGATTTAAATTGCTTCATGTTAAATAACATTTTAAAGTTATATATTCAAAACAAAAAACAACATTTCAGAAGAGTGTGATAATGGGCATTTGCTTACAATTGCATCGTATTAGCTATTGTCACTCACTTTCCTCTAAATTCTCTAAATACTCAGTCTATTGCTTCCCAGACTCCTAAGTTTTATTGCTCATGTCCTTTGCTCTCCTCCCCTTCCTGTGGATGTATGCCTTAACAAATTCTTTCACTGTTGTTTTATTGAGATTTCAGGAGGGGGTAAAAGTAAACGATGACCAGCTCATCTTCTCTTTTGGTACTGGAGATTGAACCCAGGGGCATTCTACCTCTGAGCTTCACCCTTAGCCCTTATTTTATTTTTTTATTTTGAAACAAGATCTTGCTAAGTTGCACAGGGCCTCCCCAAGTTGCTGAGGTTTGAGGATAGCCTCAAACTGCTATCCTTCTGTATCAGCCTCCCAAATACTGGGATTCCAGTGTGCACCACACCTGACTTTATCTTGTCATTTCTACTGGGTGTACCCCATGACTTCTTCCCACTTGGGGTTTTAGGGATCAGTGCACTGATCTTGTGCGTGTGTGTTCTATGTGTTTATTTAGTTCTAAACTTGACCTTTTTGGAGAAACTGTGTACCAAGTTATATTCAGATTATAACTGGACACATTTCCACCTATGAATAATACCACACACACAACTGAACATTGCTTGAAGTTTCACCGGGCACTTCTGAAATTCTCCAACAATCCTATAAGGTGGGCAAAGATCTGAGACTCAGGAGAATGAAGCTGCATATGCCTGAGATCCGCATGCAGCTAGTCAGCGGTGGGCCCAGCTCTCAATCGCATCTTCTGGCTCCTGACTGAACATGTGGCTGTGGTCTCTTTCTTTGTCATTTTGCCTTTCTTTTGACAAAGGAAACAAATTAGGAAAATGTGTTTCTTTTCATAAATGTGACACAGTACAGAAAGCTTGCTGAAAAAATAGTCACATTCCTGAAACAGCCGTGGGAGCCTCCCATGCTGGTCCTACACGGGGAGGACTTCTCGCTCGCGTTGGGCTGGCCGCAGCTGTCAGGGTTGGAAGGTCTAATGTGTTGTAGGTACTGCCTACCCCACATTGCGGCCTATTGATGATTTGGCTCAGGCTGAAAGTCTACCCCCTCCATCTTCCTGGTGCTCCCTCGGTCTCAGAGCCTTCTGAAATCTCTCAGAAAGCATCTCCCTCCAGTCCCCACGATGTTTTCACATCTTCGCTCCCTCAAGGAGATCTGCACATCTGTTTCCCATGACTGCGAACTATGAGAAGTTGTCAGGGCCTTTCAATCAGTATAACGGCCTATAAAAGCTTGCTGTATTTTCAGTTTTGCTAAATATTTCTATAATTCAAAAATTATGGAAATGGATAATGTTTCTGTTCTCTGGGAATATATTTAACAGCTGTGTGCGCACCAGATGCAAATGAATATATAGAAATAAATTGCGCATTTTATGGACTGCACTTCACATTAACCTTCCCCACCTCCCCCCGTCAGATACCTCAGGCCCTGTTCCTCGCCGGAATGCTGAAGAAGCCAGCGCACCTTACAGCAGACAATTGTTTCTTAGTTCCGTAAAAGAAGAGAAGTTCTATCCAAGCATTCTGAAAAACAGCACAAGTCCTCCTGCCTAAGACAGTGTTGCTCAAGTTGAAAAACAACTTGCTAAAGGTAACTCTAGCATCAGGATTTGCATGAAACTGGTTAGGTTGCTAAATCTCTCTGGTTAGAGATTTATTTATTTATTTATTTATTTATTTATTTATTTATTTATTTATGTTTTGAGAGGTTACTGGAGATTGAACCCAGGGGCATTCTGCCTTTTTATTTTTTATTTTTTTATTTTGGAACAAGGTCTTGCTAAGTTATTGAGACTGGCCTTGAACCTACGATCCTCCTGTCTCAGCCTCCCGAGTACTAGGATCAAAGGTAGGCTCCACTGTGCCACCGGTGGTTAGAGATACCTAACCAGCAGTGTTTACCTAGGATTAAATGTGGTAAATCAGGTTCCTGCTACACATATCAGTAACTGTGTGGGGGACAACTGCCATTCTTTTGACTGCCCAATCACTGAATTAAAAGCTCAAAAAGCCAGTCTTTGCTCATCTAGGCCTCTGGTGACTCCATGCAAAGGTATGATTGGTTATCCAGCTCCAGACTACACTGAAAACAAGTGGTCCAGAAACCCAGAGCACCTGCAGGACTCTCTTGGTGAATCAGTGGACTCCAGGGTTCAGGCCTGGCTGCAGGGCAGGGTCTGGTGTTTTGCAGCCATGGTTGGGGGACTTGGCCATGCCTGACATGTGGAAACCACCCACTACATGTAGGTCTTTAGTCCCATGACAGTTCTGTGAGATAGTAGCTTTAGATTCATATTTTCTAGAAGAGGATCCTGAGGCTCAGAAAAAAGGCTAAGTAACGTTTCCAACATTACTTGGCCTGTAAAAGTCAGAGCTGGGGACTAGGGGTGTAGCTCAGTGGTAAAGCACTTGCCTACCATGTGTGAGGCCACAGGTTCCATCCCCAGCACTGCAAAAATAAAATAAAATAAATTTAATTCAAAAATCAATCAGGGACTTGAAATCCCCACTCTTTTCCACAGAGATGCATTTAGACCTCCTAAAATGCTCCCTGGTCAGCATAATGTTGGGATTTTCATTTTGCTTGGTGGACTATTGGGCTCTGGTCTATTTTCTCAGCTAGGAAAAAGAGTTTCAGTGATCCACAAAGTTATTCCAGCTCGAGTTCTCTCCTTCCTGTGTCCTTGTAATACTGAGTCAGGTGATCCCAAACCATAGGGTGGGTCGTGTGGGGGAAGGAGAACAGAAGCTAATCCCATGTTCATATCAGATACAAAGATAGCCTTCATCCAAAATTGCATTTTGTCAAATTTGGGCTATTTTTCTCTCTTGCCTTTGCTTTTTAAACCTCTGGTTGCACACACCCCTGTCACCTTCTCACCCTTCTTTATTTTAAACAACATCATTTCAGGCCTGGGAACTTGTCAGTTTCCAGAGAGAAGAGCTACAAAGTCAGATCCTTAAATTAAAAACAGGGAGAAAATGTTCTCTCCCATCCATCAGAAAGAACACTGTCTCTCTCTCTGACTTGCTTGCTCGTAGTTCATCTCTGCTCTTTGTCTGAATAGACTTGACAGAAAAATTATTTGGATGTGTCATGCGCTTGTCATCTCAGGCCAACAAATTGATGGTTTAATGCAAAACGACAAGGCAGCTCAGGATTCTCATACCGAAACCTGCCTCACTCTGCAGCTCAGGAACAAATCATCCCACCCGGGAATCTTAAGTAATCATTTGGCACTGCTCTCATTTCCTGGCCATTGATTTCCTAATGAAGACACCAGTCCTGGAAGAGAAGGGTAGCAGGAAATATACCATAGTCTCATGTCTCCAAAGAAAAGGCTCTTCCCAGGTCTTCCCAGGAAAGGGAAGGGGAGCAATCCACCTACTCCAAAGGAAACACATCTCTTTGTCTCTCTCTTTCTTTCTCTTTTATTCATTTTCTCTCTCCACCAAAAAAAAAAAAAAAAAAAAAATGCTCATAAGAGCTCAAAGTATCCAACAATCCAAGAACAGTATTAAGGGTCAACTTACTCTGCTTCTAGGGTTACCTGTTTGCTCAATATTAAATGTCAATGGCTCCTAGCTTCCTTTTGTTGGACTCAGGATCTTTTGACTTGATAAAGGTATGAAAACGTAGCCATATGATCATTCTGTTTTTCACTTTCAATACAGTATTCAATAAATTACATGAGCTATGCAGCACTTTAGTATAAAATAGGCTTTCTGTTAGATGATTTTGCCTAACTGGTGATTAATGGAAGCATTCTGAGCATGTTAAAGGTAGGCTTGATGAAGCTATGATTTTTAGTAGGGTGGGTGTACTCCATCCAAGTTCAGCCTATATTTCAACTTCCACTGTGTTTATGGGAATGGAACATGACTGTAAGTTAAGGAGCATTTTAATTACAGTACAACTGTTGGTAGAAAGCCTCTTGCCTGGGGCAGTGGGCCTACTGCTGCTACTGTGTGACTTTGGAGAGGTCATTTGACCTCTCTGGCCCTGAGTTTCTTCATTCTTCACCTATGAAAATGGGTGGTGGGAGGTGGTGAAGGGCTAGGTAACTTAATATTTACTGATGTACATGCTTCATGATCTCAGTTTCGGAAACTAAGGCTGCCCCCTCAGAACAAAGTACGAACCAGAAACTGTCTAGAAGTCTTCCCTCCAAAAACAAGACTAATATCAGTACAAGTAGAAACTATATTAAATATATTTGTGTATGACAATAAAGAAGTGAGAAGACAAGTAAGATTCCAAGTAAGCTTGGAGTGGGAAGGGCTGACAGAGAGCATCTGTCACTCATCCCTCATTCTATAGTGATTGAACCTGAAGTCCAGAGAGCTGAGGAGGCAGAAACCCACAGCATCTTGCTTGGAATCCATTCTCGGCTCTTCCTACACACAGGATGCTAAGACCCTAGCACAGGGCTCAGTATTGTTCAGCTCGTGAACCGGTGTTCCATTAACTTTGGGACAAATAGACTCATAGGAACAGAATGATCGATGAGGCCCCATCATTGCCTTTGAGAAGTTAGATAGGAATCTCCCAAGTGCATTTGCAGGGGTGCTGAAGGAAAAGCAAGAAGGCAGGTCAAATGGATGTTTCCATTAGAGAACTGGCCCTTTTCATGACAGCAGGGTTCTTAGCGAAGAAAGAGCCAAGAGAAAACTCACTTTATGTGCCGCCTTTCCTAAGTACCTTGTCATTTATATACAGCATTCTTTACTTCAAATTTAAGGGAGAAAAAATGTTTCTCTCAGGATCTTATTTAATAATTATTCCTCCCCATTGCAAGGAAAATTAATATGCTCAGACATAAATATACTAATCTTTACAGCTGTTGACCTAACCTAATTCCGTCACCAGCTCTGAGTACATCTGAAGTCCATGACAGCTATCATACATCAACATGAACTGGCCTCAATTACATTTTTATACATAATTATTGATTTAACTGGTGGGCACATTGCTCACTAGGAGAGCTTGTATTTTAAAAGAAATTAAAAATCAACAAAGAACTTCATGAACAAAGTAGTCCTGTAAGTACAAAGCATTGCTTTGCCAAGTTTGACATACAGTCTATAGCAGCCCTGATTACTGCCTGGAGCCATCAGTTAAAAAATTCACCCGTGGCACACTGCTGGGCAACAAAGAAAGATGTTTCATTGTCTTTGATGTACAAAGAAAACCAAATCCAGAGTTGAGATCCAAGGTAGAAAACTCAGTGTGTTAATTCTTCTAGCAGCTCACTGTTCTTTTCCTGTGTGGTTGGATGTGAACCAAATCACCAGCTAAATCATGGGCAATATATTTCAATCATATAAATCTTTAGACAACACAATTATAGAAAAGAATATTTGAGAAGAGAAAGATTTAAGTCTTTCTTCTATAAGTCTTTTAGCAGATGGATGTGAGTTTTTAATTCTATCCACTTTGGGTGCACCATTTTAAGAAATGATTGAATTTATCTAAGTACCTAGCCTTAAAAATGTGGTTACATGTATTTTGAAAACCAAGCCAAGAAATACAAGACCCATAAAATCCTGAAACATATTAAATGACGGTTCCTTTTTCCTTAATCCACCACCACAAATATCAATTAAATGTAATTATATTAAATAGGCTCCCCTGAGAGCAAATAAAGATTTGCCAGAACACAAATTGCTGCCCAGGTGAACAATATATACTTTTCTTGAGTACATAGACAAATACAGATGGTATGCTCCAGAATGTAATGCAACAAATGTGTGTTGACTGAAACATATACATTTATTTTTTTCTTAGCTACCAAAATGGCAAGGGGCCAAAAAATACAAATAAAATATATGAGTTTTTCTTTCTCTTTTCTTGGATGAGAGGATAAATATTGCATTTTATATTAATAACTACTAATTAAAAGGCTACTAATCCAAGACAAAAATAAATACATGGACTCTAGTAGAAGCAAATGCCAGAAATGAACTTGTAAGTTTGGGCCAAAAAGAAAAACAAATACACAACTTATTTAAGCAACTTTTTAAAATTAAAAACAAATGTTTTGCTGAGCTTACTATGACGGGAAGAAACGAATCCATAAATAGGAAAATAAAACAGGTAGGATAAAATGAATTTTGTTAACTATTTTGGGAGCTAATTATTCCACTCCTATCAAAATGAAAGAATAGAAAAACCACTTTCCTAATTATTAGAATGAGCTGCTCAACAGATGTTTGAATTCAAAGATCTTAAAGACTATTTCTAAAGAAAGGGTCTTTTTCTTCTGCAGGAAAAATGAGCAAATTTTGTGCTCATGGGCTCTTTATTTTTTTTCATTATATGATATGTAAGGTATGAATTTCTTCTGTCAGATGTTTCTAGGGATGGAAATTTAATTCATTCTTGGTGTGGTATGGAAAACCTTGAAAAATAATCAATTTAAGATTGAGTGTGCTGATATGTCAAGTATTTTTAGTCTCTGCCCTTTTTAAAGTTATAAGAATAATTATCTAAAAGCAGAATCTTGGAAGCAGAGACATTTTCCTTTTCCTATTGCTCACTCCCTTCAGATTGGACCCCCCCCCCCACCTCGCCACGCACACACAATAGTAGCTTTCACAGTAAGAGTATTCCGACTTCAAAAGTAGGAAGTACGATCGGCAAGCGGAAGTTAGGGCTCTTGCATCTACTTGATCCAAAGTGTCTTGAGCTAGGAAACATCAGAGTGAACCATAAGAATCCTTCTCCTATTAGTGATTCTATGATTCCTTATAAAAAGGTCAAATACTAAGACCTCAGGATGGGACAGATGCTGTGGTGTTCATGGCCGTCTCCTCCTCAGAGTCCAGGGCACATTTTATATGAAACTTGGCTTGGAGGAGCTTCCTCCTTCTCAGGGATACCCCACAAGCTGCCTGGAAAGCCTCCTGAGGGGGTGGGCAGCCTCTCTCTGTGGAGCTAATGCTTGGGAAGTAGAAGGACCAGCAAAACTGTGATGGTTTCTTCCTGACTGACAGTCAGACAGCTACCTCTCTCACCAGGCCAGACTTCCCTGGAGCAGGGGGGGTCAGCAGATGTATTCCACGAGGACCCCTTTTCCCTTCTTAACACCACTGTCTTCTCTACCCCTCCTATTCCCCAATTAGTACCCCGAACTCCTATTTCCCCCAAAGTTTCTTCTTTTCTCCATTATGTATTACTAAACTCTAAGCTTTCTGATCTATCTTATAAATCTTGACAGTCTTATCAGCATTGGTTAGTAAGGTTTGGTTTGGTTTTGTTGTACTGAGGATTGAATCCAGGAACATTCTACCTCTAGGCTATACCCCCACCCTCAGCCCTTTATTTTTTATTTTTTCTTAAAAAAGGATCTCACTAAGTTGCTGAGGGCCTTGCTAAGTTACTGTGAGCCTGGCCCTAAACCTTCAATCCTTGTATCTCAGTCTCCCAAGTACTAGGATTACAGGCAGGTGCCACCATGCCTAGCAGTTAATAAGTTTTAACTATTCTCCAAGGCCCAGCTCTGTGGTGGGGCATGCCATCCTGGGATGGAGAAGAGGCAGGTGACAGAGTGGTCCCGTAGACAAGTTGGGTCCTTCCACTCCTTCTTTCCTACCATCCCTCATCCTCTGCTCTGCCGCCTGCTCCTTCCTTCCTTCCCTCTCTCCTTCCTTCTCTCCCATTTTCCTTCCCTCCCTCTCTCCTTCTTTTCTTACTTCATTTCCTAGAGGATGTCAGAAAGACCAACCATATCACATTTTATAGTTTATGGCACGTTACCTACTCTGATCCAAGGATATTTCCTTCCTTCCTTCCTTCCTTCCTTCCTTCCTCCCTCCCTTCCTTCTTTCCTTTCCCTCCTCCCTCCCTCTCTTCCTCTCTTCTTTTCTTTTTCTGTCAGTGTTTCATTAACATACTCGCCACTGTGATCCAAAAACCTCGCATGCACAACTTGGAGGAAGATTTATCTGCTTAGAGTTCTAGATGTAGATAGATAGATAGATAGATAGATAGATAGATAGATAGATAGATAGATGATAGATTGATGGGCAGATAGACACACACACACACACTGTGTGTGTCTCTCTCTCTCTCTCTCTCTCTCTCTCCATTTGACACAAGAGCTGCCAAGCAAGAGCCAGGGCTACTAAAGACTGGAAGCAGAGAGAGAGCAAAAGGGTCAGAGTTCACTCTGCAGCTGCGTAGCTGTAGCTGCCTGGGGCCTGGACACACACTCTACTTGGCCACACCCCCAGGGACCCACCTGTGAACCTCTGAGCACGGTGACATCCAACCAGGACTCAGACTTAGCAGTGAGATGCCTCACTATGACTGAAGAGGACCAGGCAGCTCTCCAGAAGGGTTGTACAAGTGACACGCCATGCTGTGGTGCACAAGCCTTCCTCTAGCTTCACTTTCCCAATAGCATCTGGTACTTGGAGGCCACACAATTGAGAATGAGTATCATCACCTATAAAGTAGAAGACTTCCCTACATTCTCTGGTCTGTTGCTTCTAAAATTCTTCCCAAATTTCAAAAATGATGATGCTGTGCATTTGAGTTTATAAAAAATACTTTATCTTTAGAAAGAACTTGATAATATGATTATCCCCTTGCAAAAAGAATGGAAAGAAAACTATAGTGCTTTGACCTAATTTGTTCCCAACTGTTCTGAAATAAGAAAGAAATAAGAGATGAGCAAAACTCCAAAAGAAGTACATTATGCTCTCTTGGTCTGTTTGGAAGATCTAGCTGGAAGGTTCTAGCGTTTCCTCCTGGAAGTGTTCCCTGCATATTTGCTTTTCTGTCCCTTACCCCGGACTCCATTAGTCAATCTCTGTGAGAGCAAAGCCTCCTGTCTGATTCATTGTCTTGGCTGTATCTCAATGCCTAAAATAATGTCTGATACACTCTGGTCATTTAATAAACATTCATTGAATAAATAAATGCATAAATAAGTGAAGTGATTGGGGATTACCAAACCCTAATGCAGAGTCTGATAGAGAGCTTACGTTGAGTCAGTACATGAATAAATGTTTGATTCTACCTCTTCTGCTCCCTCTTCCCTTCTCTCCTCTGGGATCTTCATTCTTGGATCTTCAGATCTTCATCCTTGAATGCTGCCAGATTTCAGGTGGGAAGACAGGGGACAGAGCAAGGACCAGTGTGGCCTTAACTCACTTCACTAGCAGTTCCCCCTCCCCTCCTATTTTTTTTTTTTTTTTTTT